>JARNME010000362.1:0-34529 GCA_030179655.1 Scaptomyza flava | reverse complement strand
TTTATACCCTTCACATGTGAATCAGGGTATATTGAGTTTGTCATGAATCTGTAACGCCTTAAAGGAATGATGGGAGACCCCATAAACTATATATCAAAATGATCAGGACGAGCTCAGGAATTGATTTCCGTCCGTCCGTCCGTCTGTCCGTCTGTCCGTCTGTCCGTCTGTCTGTTTCAACACGATTTCCGGCCAAACTGCTGAACCGATCTTGATGAAACTTTCACAGATTGCTTAGATCATGTCGGGTTTGTTCACTATGAAATTTCATCCCGATCGGAGCATTCTACGATATAGCCACCATATAAATTTACCATATCAACACGATTTCCGGCCAAACTGCTGAACCGATCTTGATGAAACTTTCACAGATTGCTTAGATCATGTCGGGTTTGTTCACTATGAAATTTCATCCCGATCGGAGCATTCTACGACATAGCCACCATACAAATTGACCATATCGTACTGTTTCAACACGATTTCCGGCAAAACTGCTGAACCGATCTGGATGAAACTTTCACAGATTGCTTAGATCATGTCGGGTTTGTTCACTATGAAATTTCATCCCACTCGGACCATTCTTCAACATAGCCACCATACAAATTGACCATATCGTACTATCAATTGTTGTTGCTGTCGTGCACTTTCAAGTACCTACATGTAGATCATTTGCTTCAAAAGTGGTATAGGATCAAATCCCAGAATGAGCAAATGAATGATTTTAATGTTTAAGCCAATATTTAGTTTTTGTTTTTTTACCCGGGAGGTCCGGGTTCATTTCCCAGTATGGGCATATGGATGTTTTAATCTTTTAGCCAAATTTAGTTTTGTTTACATTGATTTTTATTTTTAATAGCTTTTTATTCGCTTCACTCTTAACGGAGTTTTAATTTATTTACATTTACTTATAATAAGATTGAGCTGTCTAACAATTATAGTTCCCAATCGGTTCTAGCTTTGGTAGGATAGTATACCTGGCTTAAATTCAAGCTGTCGTAACAATTATAATTCCCAATCGGTTCTAGCTTTGGTAGGATATTATACCTGGCTTAAATTCAATTTGGCTCTTCAAAATTGTTCAGCTGACTTATTATATAGCCAGAATTCTGTTCAAACGGTCGAAGCTCATGAGAAATAAAACCCAAACTGCAACATACATTTAATTTACTATAATTTGTCTTTTGGCATAGCCATAGCCTGATTTTCTAATTCCCTCCACTGAGTGACCTTGTGTGCCTCGAACTCACTCAATTCAACTCAACTGAACTCATTCAGTTAACACCATTTTTTTATGCGAGAATTAGTTAATTTCACATACATAAACTGTTAATTAGTTTCGGATTACAGCAATAATTCAAGCCATTCTACAAATTATCCATATTAGTTGTTAAAATAACATTTAGATTATAAATATGCCACGTGTAGGCAGAAAAAGTGCTGAGCAGCGTAGGCGCGAGGCTTCTCAGCGCCAACGTCAGAGTTATATGGAGAACGCTGAAGACCGCCGATCAGCGAACGCAGCTCGCCTTCAACACGTCCGCGAAAATGAGGACTATAGGTCGAACGAGCGTTACCGTGATGCAGTTCGACGAGCCACCAGGCGTTCGGACACGAGAAATCGTGCGGAGGAGCAAAGGCGGGACACTCTTGCACACCAAGAGCTAAGGCAGGATCCTGTTTTTCGTGTCCAGGAGCAAATGCGGAACACTCTTGCACATCAAGAGCTAAGGCAGGATCCTGTTTATCGTGCCGAGGAGCGAAGGCACGACACTCTTGCACATCAAGAGCTAAGGCAGGATCCTGTTCTTCGCGCCGAGGAGCAAATGCGGAACACTCTTGCACATCAAGAGCTAAGGCAGGATCCTGTTTTTCGTGCCGAGGAGCGAAGGCGCGACACTCTTGCACATCAAGAGCTAAGGCAGGATCCTGTTTTTCGTGTCCAGGAGCAAATGCGGAACACTCTTGCACATCAAGAGCTAAGGCAGGATCCTGTTTTTCGTGCCGAGGAGCGAAGGCACGACACTCTTGCACATCAAGAGCTAAGGCAGGATCCTGTTCTTCGCGCCGAGGAGCAAATGCGGAACACTCTTGCACATCAAGAGCTAAGGCAGGATCCTGTTTTTCGTGCCGAGGAGCGAAGGCGCGACACTCTTGCACATCAAGAGCTAAGGCAGGATCCTGTTCTTCGCGCCGAGGAGCAAATGCGGAACACTCTTGCACATCAAGAGCTAAGGCAGGATCCTGTTTTTCGTGCCGAGGAGCGAAGGCACGACACTCTTGCACATCAAGAGCTAAGGCAGGATCCTGTTCTTCGCGCCGAGGAGCAAATTCGGAACACTCTTCAACACCAAGAGCGTAGAAGAGATCCGACTACACGTCAAGTGGAACAAGCAGCTAATACTAGCAATAGAAGGATGACCCGTATGCAAACGCGAATGCAAAGCGAAAGAAGATTAGATCTTTTGCAATCTAGAGTTCAGGCGCATAGGGATGTCGAGGAAAACCGCACGCTAGAGCGAAATCGACAGAATTCAAGGAACAGACGTAGGAGGGAGGAACAATCTCCAGAGGAACGTCAGAATGAGCTTCAAAGGCAACAAAGAATGAGAAAATTAAATTCTTTCAAGCTCTACAGCAACCGCGTAAAGGAAGGGCCAACGGAGATATGCGTGTGTTGTGGTGGCTCTTGGTTTCCGCACCAAACTAAGAAATTAGTTAAACCCAACATTGAACGAAACCATCCCTCCTTAAATTCTGACGAGGCATTCTTTTTAAAGGATAAATTTCCAAGCAGTCTAGAGGTTTACAAGTTTTGTTCAACTTGTCATCGCGCAGTTGCTTCCGGGAAACTTCCCGCCATATGCCTTTCTAAGGGATTGGATTTCCCAACAGTGCCCAACTGCTTGAAAGATTTAACATGCTTGGAAGAGCGACTCATATCTCCTCGCATTCCTTTCATGAGGATCATTTCCCTGGGCTACGAGAGGCAATGTGCAGTACGTGGAGCTGTTGTAAATATTCCAATCTCCGTGGTGCAAACAGTGACAGCGTTACCCCGAACATTTAATAACGCACATGTCATTCAAGTCCATTTAAAGAGGAGGTTGGAATACGATCACAGCTTCATGACTGAAACAATACGGCCGGCAAAGATTCTTGAGGCCCTACAGTATTTAATGGCTACCGAGTTGTACAGAAAGTACAACATAAGCGTAATAGAGGACTGGATTGCCAACGTTGGTCATGGCCAAGAAGTGCCTTTTATTGCAGATGCAAGTGATGAGGCAACGGCTCGCGACCTCATTGCCAGAAGAAGTGATGGCTATGACGCAGAAAATTTGGAAAGGCAAGAGGAATTAAACCCAGGTGGCTTAGAGACCTTGCTAGACAACGAAGGTATAGAAAATTTTGCAACGGAACGTGTGGCTTTGGCTCCAGGCGAAGGAAGACTGCCGATGGATGTTACCATGGATGAAGACGCGGAAGAACTATCGTATCCTACGATATACTGCGGGCAAAAACGGAATTGTATTTTGTCTTACAGCAAAATCGCCCGTTCAGAAATTCGTCGATACGACAGGAGATGTGCCAGAATTGACAAGCTTCTGTGGACTTACAAATTTTACGAACTGTCCCGAATCAAATCTGCCATCTCCATATGCTTGAGAAAGAAGTCTGGATCCAACAGCATTACAGCTGGAAATGTGTTGGATGAAGCCTTTGTCGGCAACCTCGAGCAGCATGATGATGGATATCGCATTTTACGTGGATTACGTTCATCTCCTGCTCATTGGGAGGCGGAAAAGAAAAAAGTTTTGTCGATGATTCGACAAGTTGGACTTCCAACTTTTTTCATAACTTTATCTGCAGCGGAGACAAAGTGGTCGGACCTTCTGATCATACTTTCCAAGCTCGTGGATAAAGTTGACAGGAATCAGGAAGAAGTTGAAGCTCTATCGAGCAACGAGGAAAGCGCGCTTGATTCGATCGGATCCAGTAACTTGCTCGCGGTATTTCGACAATAGATTCCGGAACATGGTGAAATTGTTCAAAAATGGAATATTTGACGAATACACATTATCGCATTACTACTGGAGGATCGAATTTCAACACCGCGGATCACCTCACAGCCATGGAATGTACTGGCTCAGTGGTGCACCCCAATTCGATGCAGCGAATTCTAGGAATACTGCAAACCTAGTCAGCTTCATCGACCGGTTTATTACAACGAATGGCCGCGATGAAGAAATAGCTGAACTGTTGCAGTATCAAAAGCATAGCCACGCTCGGTCTTGCTTGCGGGAGCTGAATGGACAAAAGTTTTGTCGCTATAATATGCCGTATCCTCCAATGCCACAAACAGAAGTGTTATACCCGTTAACAGAAGATGATAACAATTTGGCACAGCATAAGGAGAAGTTCAAGAAAATTAAGGCTTTCTTGGACTCTTCCATAACAGATGAACAAGCTGAATTGATGGATGAATTCAACAACATACTGACACATATGGAGATGAATTACGAGGAATATAAATTGGCAATAAGATCGAACCTATTGAAACCACAAATTTTCCTGAGTCGGAAATTTTCGGATAGGCTGCTTAATGCCTACAACAAAGACATTCTGAGTCTTCATAGAGCCAATATGGATATTCAATTCATATTGGATGCTTATGCCTGTTGTGGTTATGTCATTAATTATATAATAAATCCAACAGAGGCGTGTCAAAGCTGTTAAAACAGGCAATGGATGAAATTAACGCGGGAAATTTCAGTGTTAAACGGAAACTGCAACACATTGGAAATAAGTTCATCAATGGCACAGAAATATCTGGCCAGGAGGCAGCCTATAACATACTTGGACTTCACCTTTCAGAAGCAAGTCACGGTGAAATTTTCGTCAACACTTCTCATCCAGAGAATAGAGTTCGCATGGTTAAGGCCAGAAAGGATCTTATTCTTTTACCTGCGAACTCAAATGATATCTTCGTTCCAAATCTTTTAGACCATTACATTCAACGGCCTGATAATTTGGAACAACTGTGCTTAGCGGATTTTGCAGCTTTATATAAGTACGCAAAATCAAACCGAAGAAACACAGCACAAAGCGAAGAATATGGTGAGCTGGAGGATCAAGAAGAAGAAACTCTGGTTCGCGGAAGTTGGATGGTGCTCAAAAATGATAGCGGCTATATCAAGCAGCGCGCTAGAGCACTCATTTTGAGATTTCGAAAATTCAGCTTCAACACGCACAGAGCTGATTACTTCCGGGAAACAGCGATGCTGTTCATACCATGGCGATGTGAACAATCAGAGCTAATTGTTGCAGACACTGAGCAACTTTGTCTCATCAATGCTGAGTTAATTCAGCAAGGCAAGCTAAAGTATGATGTATTCAAGGATGGAGAACTTGAAGCTATACTTCAAGATATGAGAGATGAGAACACATCTGAGGAAATTGACGATAATAATGCTGCTTCGCAATTGTTGGACGATGAGTACCGGGCACTTGCAGTACCCGAGATTGATAGAAACATCAATATATTGCAGGAAGATGCCGTCCAGGAGGCAAATGAGGAGGTGCGCCTCATCAAACTACCAACGCTGATAACTGAGGAAGATTTGTTGACAATGGTGCGATCTCTTAACCATAAACAACGTCAATACTTCGCTCATGTCATGCAAAATGTTTTAGAAAAGAAGACATTTTATGAATACGTTGGTGGTGGAGCTGGAGTTGGAAAATCCCGCCTTATTTCAACCATTTACCAGTCGTTGACAATTCGGTCGAATTTAATTCCTGGAAGCAATCCTGATATGACCAAAGTTCTTTTGTGTGCGCCAACTGGAAAAGCAGCATTTGGAATTGGTGGACTTACACTCCATTCGATATTTTCGTTACCAGTAAGTCAGTCATCTGCAGCGCTAAGGCCATTGAGCAGTGACACTGTCAACACACTGCATTCGAAAATACTCGAATTACAAGTGATTATTATTGACGAAATTTCAATGGTCGGTGCTAAAATGCTCTCCCAATTGGACATGAGACTGAAGCAGGTATTCAAAAACAGTAATTACTTCGGAGGAATATCAATTATTGTTTTTGGGGACTTGAAACAATTATCCCCAGTGGGAGACCGATGGGTTTTCCAAGCAAACAGAAGAGATAATTACAGCTCCATAGCAGGAACGCCACTTTGGGACCAGTTCAAGTACTTTGAACTTACTGAAATTATGCGTCAAAGAGAGGATCAGACATTCGCAGTTGCGCTTAACAACATGTCTGAGGGGAAAATGACGGACGCAGATGTTCATCTTCTGAAGGAAAGAATGGTGGCGGAAGAAGATGTGCCAAGAGATGCAATCCATCTGTTTTTCTCAAATGCAGATGTCAGCCATTTTAATTCGGTAAAATTGTCGCAAATCGACACCGAACCAATTACATCTAAATGTAAGGATGTAGTGAAAGCTGCAACTTTGACAGACCGGAGCAGAGACAATATCTTAGAAGCGGTGAAATGTTTCAAATTATCAGAAACGCAGGGATTGTCCTATGAACTGCTCCTGAAGACATCTGCTAAATATATGGTCACCGTCAACATCAACACATCCGATGGACTAGTGAATGGAGCTAGTGGAGAATTGATGGAAGTCATCCGAACACATATAGCAGGAGAGCCAGAAATAACCACACTGTGGATTAAATTTTCTGACTCATCAGTGGGAAATATGGCAAAATCGAAGAAGCCACACCCTATTCACGATGACTGGACACCAATTGAGAAAGTTGTAAGAACTTTCCAATACAAGCGAAATGAACAAGTTAACATTGAAAGAAAGCAATTTCCAGTGGTGCCGGCGGAAGCAATAACGGTCCACAAAAGTCAAGGCGCGACATACAGCAAAGTGGCTTTACATGTAACTAGTAGAATGACTAGAGCGGCGCTCTATGTTGGTTGCAGTCGAGCCACAAACGCTGCAGGACTTTTCATCATTGGAAATTTCAACCCACCAAGACCTTTTCTACCAACTGATGCAGTTCAACAGGAATTGGTACTTCTCCGTAATGCAAAGAAGTTGGAGAAACATTACGACTTCCTTCACAGTGAGGTCAATGGAACGCTCCTCTATTATCAAAATGTGCAGAGCCTTCCGGCGCATTTTAATGATTTACAGAGAGACCAACTGATTAATTCAGTTGATATACTGTGCTTGGTGGAGACTTGGACAGTCGAAAGTGACACCTTTCAGATGCCAGGGTTTACCTTAGTGCATGAAATAGATGGACCGAGAACAGGTCGTAATAGGCCAGCGAAAGGCATTAAAATTTATGCTAAGCAACCGACTGCAGCACATGTTTTGTTTAGTCAAAACATATGCGCTGATAGCCGCACCTATCAGTTGAGCGTCATTAAATATGATAATTTCACCATTGTGGTCCTGTACAGGAATAGTGTCTATCCACTAGTGGAATTTCGGCAGCAGTTAATAAGTGATTTTCGCCAGATACTACAAGAGCAGCAAGGAAAAATACTTATCGTGGGTGATTTTAACATCTGCCGGTTGACGACGACAGATAGACTAGAAGACGAGCTTTCACAAATGGGAATGGCCTCTCTCTTAGAAAGAACGGCCATAACAACCAAACAGCTAACGCAAATTGACTGGGTGTTTGCGAACGGTGGATTTGCTACTGCAAAGACATATAAAACTGTCTTTAGCCACCATGATGGAATATTCGTAAAATTAACGTAGTTAATTCGATACACCGAATATTAATAATTTAATGCCTTATAGTCTTTCGTGATTTTCACACAATAAAAAAAAAAATAAAAATGAATCCTCGTGTGAAGGGTATCATAGTCTTGGCATAGCCAAAATTAACTATGCGCCACTATGTTTTTTGTTTGTTTTTTTGCCGAAATAGTTCGGCAAGATCGGACGACATCTCGGATGCTAAGCATTGTTTCTCAGAAAGAGTTTTAAGATCTCGTGGCGGCCAGACGGCGCGTCGGAAGAAATAAATTCGGGAGCCGTACAGTCTGCAAATCGAAAAATTTTAATTTGCAATCGCGAATTTTATAAAATCAAAAACCATAGTCGGCTCACAATGTGTAACAAAAAGAAGACACACTATTGAGTCGCAGCTAACTAAATCACCTGGTTGCCTAAAGAGGAGAAGGCAATTATGCAATCCGAACTCTGAGACCACGAAACCACGCGGAATGGCTCAACATAACCCTACCTTATTTTTCAAATGAGCGACGACCCGTCCACAGCAGCCCCAGCGGTTACCAAGTGCCGATTTCTATTTCTTTTATAAAATCGAACTAAAGTAACCATTTAAAACTACGCTATGTTAAATTACAAAGACCAAAGAAGTGATTAACTATGGCTACAAACTCAAATTTTTTTATTATAATAAAATTTATAAAACGTGCACATAAAAAGAAAATTTAAACCGAAAGACAAGTTATATAATATCACAGTGATATGCACAGCACAAAGACATACACTGCAACACACATTTACTAAAACCGAATTGCACGTGGTGACTTAAAACACGCCTCGTTCAAAACCTTATTATTATTTAAATAATAGAGCAGACGTAAAAACGAAAGATAAAGTTAAAATACTAATGTTACAGATGAAAAGTCAAAATGTTAAAGATAAGTTTAATTAATTAAATTAAAAAGAACACAAAAATAAATTAGAAAGATAATGTGTCAAGTTATCTTATATTCTAAATTCAATCAAGTTCAAGCTAAAACAAAAGGTTACGACTAAACCAATAAAAGTTGAAATAAACGAAGTAATACAAAACATCATACCCTATTCGCCAAACCCCCACAGCTTAAAAAGAATAAAATACTCTTGATGCAGCTCTCATCACGGCAAAAGATCTTTTGGACGTCGAGGAGAAAATGTAAGTGCATCTCTCAAGACCTTTATTAATCACCAATTTTATTATTAATTCATATAGCAAGTGATCAAGTGATACGGTGATAGTGAGAACTTAAATAAATATTGTAGTAAAGAAAAAAAAAAAAAAAAAAACAATGTTCAAAGCCGCTCTCTTAACACTATAAATAAGGGAAGCCAAATTTAAGAAGAGCTTTCGAGCTTGGGCTCGCGCCAAATGAAGTTGTGAATAAGCTTTACAGAATAAGCCTAGAAGTATGCCACCGAGAAAAATCACTTAATCACCTGCAATACTATAAAACATAAATATGAATTTAACTACAGTTTTCAACTAGCAGCCGAACCGATCGGTCGTGTCAAGCAAGCGCGGAACACCACCCAACTCAACGTAAAGAACCGTTACTGTGTCTACCATCAGCTACTCTTTACCCTGCCTTCGTTTTTTCATCGCGTAAAGCAAAACAAATTGCACAAAAAAAAAATTAAATAAAATAAAACTGAATCGCTGGAAAATGGCTCACCGTTCGTGATAATAAAACAAGTGGAAACGTTGCAGTCGGACGCAACCGACTGCGGTATACTCGATACCAGTATTAAAACTTTTACCCTTTTAAAAGGGGGGCTGGGGGCGGTATGGGTGGAATTGCATCCAAATTTTTGATGCAGATCTTTGTGGAATGTCAATTGCTATCTTCATAACAAATTTGGTGACTCTAGCTCAAAGTTTTTAAAAGTGGGGAAAGGGGGGCTGGGAGCGGTATGATTGGGCGTGGCACTCAAATTTTTGATGCAGATCTATGTGGGATGTCAATTGCTATCTTCATACCAAATTTGGTGACTCTAGCTCGAAGTTTGTATAAAGTGCGGATAAGGGGGCTGGGGGCGGTATGGTTGGGCGTGGCATCCAAATTTTTGCTGCAGATCCTTGTGGAATTTCAAATGCTACCTTCATACCAATTTGGTGACTCTAGCTCAAAGTTTGTATAAGGTGGAGAAAGGGGGGCGGAATGGATGGGCTAGGCTCCAAAACTTTGATGCAGATTGTTGGGGGTCGTTGCCAGCTATCTTCCTATCACATTTGGTGGCTCTAGCTCCACTACTCTGGAATATACACACATTGCCGTTTTTGACGAAGCGTTGGGGCAGATGGGGGTGGCTAGGGCGGTATTGATGCAGTTTTTGGGGGGTCATCATCGTCTATCTTTCCGATTTGGTCAGCTGAGGTGCAGGCTGCACAAAAAGCAAGCCGCGAAAGAGACGGCTGTGAAGGTGCAAGCAGACGTTGTGCCTGGCACTTCTTCTGCTGCAGCACCCTCCGATGAGGCAGCCGAAGCAGAAGCGATTGCAGCCTGGGAAGCCGAGCTGGACTCGGACTTGTCACGGTTACACGTGCGCAGCGAAGTAGGCTCGGGGAGCGATGAGAAGCCGTCCGATGATGAGCAGACACCCACCGGACGCTGTCAGAGGCATATCTGACGCTCTCGGAAGGGGAACCTGAGCTCTAAGGATGTTGGCCACCAGCGTGGCACAGATCAACCTGCATCACGCGAGGGCAGCTTCGGCTGTCATCAGCAGGTTGATCTCCAGGTCTGACCTGGGGCTGGTGCTCATCCAGGAGCCATGGGTCGTCAGAGGTAGGATCTGCGGCCTTGATCAAGTAAGTTCGCAACTAGTTGTAGATATTAGGGAGACATCGCCAAGAGCATGCATCTTGGTCCGAAAGACACTAACTTTCTTTGTCTCTCCAAATTTCTCAGCAGGGACCTCGTAGCAGTGCTAATCACTGGCGTGTTCGGAGTATGGTGGTGGCGTCAGCCTACTTCCCGGGTGATAATGCGGAAGCCCCCCAACAGAGGTTCAGGATCTGGTGGCACACTGCAGCAGCAATAGACTCCCATTGCTGCTGGGATGCGACGCAAACGCGCATAGCGTAGCGTGGGGCAGCACGGACAACAACAGTAGAGGTGAGTGCTTGCTTGACTATCTTGTAGCTAATGACCTTATGGTGTTCAATATGGGGGCTGAACCCACTTTTATCACCAAAAATAGAGCCGAAGTACTTGATATTACTTTCGGCAATGGGGTGCCTCTGGGCTGGTTAATAACTGGAGGGTCTCAACAGAACCGTCAATGTCGGATCATAGGATCATCCTCTTCGACATTAGTAGTAATTTCAGGATTAGTAAAGTCATCAGGAATCCCCGGCGGACTGACTGGCCGCTCTACCAGTCACACCTGGGGTTAAATCTGAGCAGACTAAACCATAGTAGGAGGGTCTCTTCTCAGGAAGAGCTAGAGCAACTCTCGACAGAGGTTGGCGAGACGATTATGCATGCCTATCATGCAAGTTGTCCAACCAACTCCATAGAGTCCAACAGGGATAACCCTTGGTGGAATAAAAAGCTTGGGATGCTTCGAGCAGAGGTCAGGAGGTTGTTTAATACAGCCAAAAGAATAGTGACAGATGGGACTTATACACCAAGAAACTAACAGAGTATAATAAAGAAATCCGGTACAGCAAACGTGCCCATTTCCGGAGATTTTGCTCCAACCTAGAGCAGGCCACACCTGCTGTGAGAGTCTTTAAGTCGATCTCGAAAGGCAAAGTGTTGTCCGAACTCTGCTTAAAGAGGCCAGATGGTTCCTTCACGGAAATGAGGTGGAAAAGGCAGAACTTCTCCTGCAAACTCACTTTCCACTTTGTAAAACCATCACCAACACCGACAGCTGTTACGAAACGGTTCCCATCAGGAGACCGGACTGGAGCCTGGCTGCAGCCATAGTAACAGAGCAAAGAATAAGATGGGCCATTGGTACGCTTAGTCCGTACAAGGCCCCAGGTACGGACGGTATCCTCCCCGTCCATCTACAGAAAGGGATGGAACAGCTTATGGTGTTCCTCATCCGTATTTTCCGGGGTAGCCTAGCTATGGGCTACATACCTAGGGCATGGAGGACGGCCAGGGTGATCTTTATCCCGAAAGTGGGGAAAAAAGGACCCTTTCACCCCAAATCTTTCAGGCCGATCAGCCTGACATCCTTCTTGTTAAAAACCCTTGAAAAGATAGTTGAAAATCACATCAGGATCTCGTACCTAGTGTCCAGTCCCCTGCATGATCATCAACATGCCTACAGAGAAGGAAAGTCGACAGAATCGGCTCTCCTTGACCTAGTAAACAGTCTTCAATGCTCAGTGAAGGCCAAAGACGTTGCTCTCTGTGCTTTCATGGACATAGAGGGCGCTTTTGATAACACAGCACATGATGTTGTGGTTAGGGCGCTTCAGGGAAAAGGGGTTGAGCCAGGACTTACTCTCTGGCTAGGCAAGCTCCTTGACACTAGAATAGCGGAAGTCACTGTCAACAATTTGACGGTCAGGGCCCAAACCACCAGAGGCTGTCCACAGGGGGGTGTCCTATCACCTCTCCTCTGGAGTCTCGTGGTGGACGAGCTACTAGTCAAACTTACAGTTAATGGTTTTGAATGCCAAGGCTACGCTGATGACATTACCATTGTCTGTAAAGGCAACTTCGAGAACACGCTTTGTGATAGAATAACTCTGGGTCTTAAACTTTGCTTGGACTGGTGCAAAGATGTGGGGCTGAATATCAATCCAGCAAAAACCACAATCGTCGCTTTCACCAATCGTTACAAGTTAAAGTCCATAAGACCCATATCCATTGGGGGTACGATAGTTCCACTCTCTACGGAGATAAAGTATCTGGGGGTAATCTTAGACAAGAGACTACTGTGGAAAAAGCATATTGAGCATGCGGTACGCAAGGCTACAATAGCCCTAATGTGTTGTAGGTCTCTCGCAGGGAAAAACTGGGGTGTGTCCCCAAAAATCCTTCTGTGGATGTACACAGCAATGGTGAGGCCCATAGTCAGCTACGGCGCTGTGGTATGGGCGGGACGTGTTGACCTGGATGTCACTAAACGGCAGCTGGGCAAACTCCAGAGACTTGCCTGCACGTGCATCTCGGGCGCAATGCGTACCTGCCCGTCCTCAGCACTGGACGTACTGCTAGGACTTCCGCCTTTGCATGTCTACATCAAACACAGTGCGCACAGATCTATTATAAGATTGACAGGAGCGAACGCAATCACCTCTGTCACTAGTGCAACTGGCACACTGCTGGCCTTTCCGCAAGATGCGCAGATGGGCCTTTTTAGTTTTGAGAAGCTCTTTAGAACGGAGCTTAGCAATAAAGCAGAATGGACTAGTCTGTCGACCACCTATAATGTGAAACCACATGCTATTAGATGGTACACAGACGGATCATTAACGGATGAGGGTGCTGGAGCTGGAGTCTGCGGACCCCGACTCAAGTATCATGAGCCCCTGGGCAATTCGCCAGCATTTTCCAAGCGGAAGTGCACGCGATTGAAAGATGTGCAACCTTTAACTTCGAGAGGGGATACGTTCATAGAGACATAGCCATTTTCTCAGACAGCCAGGCAGCGATAAAAGCACTTAGTGCTTATAAAATCGTCTCCAAACTGGTTTGGCAGTGTATTGAAGCGCTCAATAGGTTGGGCAGTAGAAACAAAGTCACCATATATTGGGTACCGGGACATGCGGGTGTTCCCGGTAATGAGGTCGCCGATAGTTTGGCCAGGAGAGGAGCTAGCACTCCTTTCCAGGGCCCTGAACCTTTCTGTGGGCTAGGACCAGGGTTTATCAGTCAGAGCAGTCGCATCGATCTGCTCAACGCATGCGAGGACGCTTGGCGGGTTTCACATGGGGCACGACAGAGCAAGCGACTGCTAGGCAGTTACAACAAGAAGAGAACTGAGGACTGTCTGAAGCTGAGCAAAAGATCTCTTCGTATAGTCACGGGTTTCTTGACCGGGCACTGCAGACTGCGCAAGCATCTGCATAATCTCAGTTAGGGGAAAACAGTCTTTGCAGACTGTGTCTGGAAGGGGATGAGACTCCAGAGCACCTGCTTGAGGAGTGTCCCGCCATCAGCCGACTGAGGCTCTCTCTTCTGGGGAGCCTCTTTCTGTCTACAGAGAAAATGAGGGCTCTCAGACCATGCCACATCGTCGCGTTCCTGCGATCGATCGGGCTGTTGAGGAGCTGTAACTCACAAACAGTAAGAGGGCACAATAGATCCTAGTGGTCGCAGTGCATGATCCTCATTCCAATAATAATAATAATAATCGTCTATCTTGGCACCAAATTTGGTGACTCTAGCTAAAAAACTGTGGGAGATATAGGCTTTTCTGATTTCTAAATGCGGTGGGGCTGGGGGCGGGATGGGTGGGCGTGGCTCCAAAACTTTGATGCAGTTCTTTTGGGGTCGTTGCCAGCTATCTTCCTACCAAATTTGGTGGCTCTAGCTCCACTACTCTGGATGATACACGCATTCCCGTTTTTTACGAAGCGTTGTTGCATCTGGGGGCGGCTAGGGCGGTATTGGTGGGCGTGGCATCCAAACTTTTGGTGCAGTTTTTGGGGGGTCATCATCAGCTAAATTGGCACCAAATTTGGTGGCTCTAGCTCCAAAAGTGTGGGAGCTATAGGCTTTTTGACTTTAAATTGCGGGGGGGCTGGGGGCGGAATGGGTGGGCGTGACTCCAAAATTTTTGATGCAGAATTTATCGATTTGCCAGCCTCCCAGTTATCGTAGAACCCCATCTTGACACTTTAATTTACTATCCCATAGATAAAGAAAGTTTCAAGTCTCTAGCCTGAAGGGTGTGGAAAAAAGTTGCAAACATACAGACGGACGGACGGACGGACACCATGACGGACATTGCACAAACCCAATATACTCTTTACCTTCGGTATCGAGTATAAAAACAAGTGGAATCGTTGCAGTCGGACGCAACCGACTGCGGTATACTCGATACCAGTATTAAAAATGTTGATGCCCATCCATGTGGGATGTCAATTGCTATCTTCATACCAAATTTGGTGACTCTAGCTCGAAGTTTGTATAAAGTGGGGAAAGAGGGGCTGGGGGCGGTATGGGTGGAATTGCATCCAAATTTTTGATGCAGATCTTTGTGGAATGTCAATTGCTATCTTCATAACAAATTTGGTGACTCTAGCTCAAAGTTTGTAAAAGTGGGGAAAGGGGGCTGGGGGCGGTATGGTTGGGCGTGGCATTCAAATTTTTGCTGCAGATCCTTGTGGAATGTCAAATGCTACCTTCATACCAAATTTGTTGACTCTAGCTCAAAGTTTGTATAAGGTGGGGAAAGGGGGGCGGAATGGATAGGCTAGGCTCCAAAAATTTGATGCAGATTGTTGGCGGTCGTTGCCAGCTATCTTCCTACCAAATTTGGTGGCTCTAGCTCCACTACTCTGGAAGATACACGCATTCCCGTTTTTTACGAAGCGTTGGGGCATCTGGGGGCGGCTAGGGCGGTATTGGTGGGCGTGGCATCCAAACTTTTGGTGCAGTTTTTGGGGGGTCATCATCACTTATCTCGGCTCCAAATTTGGTGGCTATAGCTCAAAAACTGTGGGAGATATAGGCTTTTTTGACTTTAAAATGCGGGGGGGGCTGGGGGCGGAATGGGTAGGCGGGGCTCCAAAATTTTTGATGCAGTTTTTTGGGGGTTGCTAGTAGCTATCTTCTCACCAAATTTGGTAGTTCTAGCTGTCAGGATGTGCGAAATATGTGGATTTATCGGTTTTGAGTTATCGAATTTATCGATTTGCGAGCCCCCCAGTTATCGTAGAACCCCCATCTTGACACTTTAATTTACTATCCCATAGATAAAGAGAATTGGAAAGTTTCAAGTCTCTAGCTTGAAGGGTGTGGAAAAAAGTAGCGAACATACAGACGGACGGACGGACGGACGGACACCATGACGGACATTGCACAAACCCAATATACTCATTACCTTCGGTATCGAGTATAAAAATAGACAACAAAGCTGCCCATGCTGTCTACAAATCCAAACATCAAGGTCAGCAGACATTCGCAGCAACAGTCAGCCAAAATACACAAACAGTCACACCACCATCACCACAGAAATCCACAACAAGATACTACACAACAACACCTACAACACAACCCACCCAACGTTCATTAACCAATTATGATGACATCAACGATTTAATAGAAGAGGATAAAAAAAGACCACGGCCAACAAACTCAAAATCGTCCCAAGGAATACCTCAAAGCGTACCCTTCGACAACTAAAAACGTCAACAAAAACAAGTAAATCAATAAAATTTTGAAGACATGCTTTTATACGCTTTCTTGCATACATATGTTACCGTTAGTTTAATAAAGTTTGTAAAAAAAAAGGAAAATTTCGGTCGGAGATCGAACCCACGATCTTTGGGCTGTGGAGCGGCAGTCTTCTCTCTATACCACCAAAGCTCTTCTATTTTACCAGTCAAAATAGTAACTTAATCAAAAGGGAAAACAGGTTTTCGTGGTTTTGGCATGGTGTTAAATATTGTATCGTGCCAAAAACTTTAAAAACATGTATTGTCATCTGAAACACATCTTTGGTGAAAATTTCAGAGCTCTAGCTAGTCGGGAACTTGGTGAAAATTTGATTACAAGAATCCAGTACATAAATACAGACAGACAGAAGAGTCAAGTTAAATAAAAGCATGTAAAAACAAGAATAAATACAACAAGTGGAAACGTTGCAGTCGGACGCAACCGACTGCGGCATACTCGATACCAGTATTAAAACAGGTAAAAAGAGGCCTGATTGCAAAGGGGTACGGATGGGACAAGGGTGTACGCTGCCTTAAAGATTCTCCGATGCAGATAGGGATGCCACCAACTATCTTCCTTCCAAATTTGGTGACTCTAGCTGAAAGTTTGTAGGAGCTGTTGAAAGGGGGGCTGGGGGCGGTATGATTGGGTGTGGCATCCAAATTTTTACTGCAGATCTTTGCGAAATGTCAATTGCTATCTTCATACCAAATTTGGTGACTCTAGCTCGAAAATTGTTAAATGTGGGGAAAGGGGGCTGGGGGCGGTATGGGTGGGCGTGGCATCCAAATTTTTGATGCAGATCTTTGTGGAATGTCAATTGCTACCTTCAGACCAAATTTTGTGACTCTAGCTTGAAGTTTGTAAAAGGTGGGGAAAGAGGAGCTAGGGGCGGTATGGGTGAATGTGGCATCCAAATTTTTACTGCAGATCTTTGTGAAATGTCAATTGCTATCTTCATACCAAATTTGGTGACTCTAGCTCGAAAATTGTTAAATGTGGGGAAAGGGGGGCTGGGGGCGGTATGAGTGGGCGTTGCATCCAAATTTTTGATGCAGATTTTTGTGGAATGTCAATTGCTATCTTCATACCATATTTGGTGACTCTAGCTCGAAAATTGTGAATGGGTGGGCGTGACTCCAAAATTTTTGATGCAGAATTTATCGATTTGCCAGCCTCCCAGTTATCGTAGAACCCCATCTTGACACTTTAATTTACTATCCCATAGATAAAGAGAATTGGAAAGTTTCAAGTCTCTAGCTTGAAGGGTGTGGAAAAAAGTTGCAAACATACAGACGGACGGACGGACGGACACCATGACGGACATTGCACAAACCCAATATACTCTTTACCTTCGGTATCGAGTATAAAAACAAGTGGAAACGTTGCAGTCGGACGCAACCGACTGCGGTATACTCGATACCAGTATTAAAAATTTTGATGCCCATCCATGTGGGATGTCAATTGCTATCTTCATACCAAATTTGGTGACTCTAGCTCGAAGTTTGTATAAAGTGGGGAAAGAGGGGCTGGGGGCGGTATGGGTGGAATTGCATCCAAATTTTTGATGCAGATCTTTGTGGAATGTCAATTGCTATCTTCATAACAAATTTGGTGACTCTAGCTCAAAGTTTGTAAAAGTGGGGAAAGGGGGGCTGGGGGCGGTATGGTTGGGCGTGGCATTCAAATTTTTGGTGCAGATCTATGTGGGATGTCAATTGCTATCTTCATACCAAATTTGGTGACTCTAGCTCGAAGTTTGTATAAAGTGGGGAAAGGGGGGCTGGGGGCGATATGGTTGGGCGTGGCATCCAAATTTTTGATGCAGATCTTTGTGGAATGTCAATTGCTATCTTCATACCAAATTTGGTGACTCTAGCTCGAAACTTGTTAAATGTGGGGAAAGGGGGGCTGGGGCGGTATGGGTGGGCGTGGCATCCAAAGTTTTGATGCAGATCTTTGTGAAATGTCAATTGCTATTTACATACCAAATTTGGTGACTCTAGCTCGAAAATTGTTAAATGTGGGGAAAGGGGGGCTGGGAGCGGTATGGGTGGGCGTGGCATCCAAATTTTTGATGCAGATCTTTGTGGAATGTCAATTGCTATCTTCATACCAAATTTGGTGACTCTAGCTCGAAAATTGTTAAATGTGGGGAAAGGGGGGCTGGGGCTGTATTGCTGGGCGTGGTATCCAAATTTTTGATGCAGATCTTTGTGGAATGTCAATTGCTATCTTCATACCAAATTTGGTGACTCTAGCTCGAATATTGTATAAAGTGGGGAAAGGGGGGCTGGGAGCGGTATGGGTGGGCGTGGCATCCAAATTTTTTATGCAGATCTTTGTGGAATGTCAATTGCTATTTTCATACCAAATTTGGTGACTCTAGCTCGAAGTTTGTAAAAAATGGGGAAGGGGGGGCGAAATGGGTGGGCGTGGCTCCAAAACTTTGATGCAGATTTTTGGGGGTCGTTACCAGCTATCTTCCTACCAAATTTGGTGGCTCTAGCTCCACTACTCTGGAAGATACACGCATTCCCGTTTTTTACGAAGCGTTGGAGCATCTGGGGGCGGCTAGGGCAGTATTGGTGGGCGTGGCATCCAAACTTTTGGTGCAGTTTTTGGGGGGTCATCATCAGCTAAATTGGCACCAAATTTGGTGGCTCTAGCTCAAAAACTGTGGGAGCTATAGGCTTTTTTGACTTTAAATTGCGGGGTGGCTGGGGCGGAATGGGTGGGCGTGGCTCAAAAATGCAGTTTTTTTGGGGTTGCTATTGGCTATTTTCCCTCCAAATTTGGTAGTTCTAGCTGTAAGGATGTGCGAAATATGTTTATTTATCGGTTTTGAGTTATCGAATTTATCGATTTGCCAGCCCCCCAGTTGTCGTAGAACCCCCATCTTGACACTTTAATTTACTATCCCATAGATAAAGATAATTGGAAAGTTTCAAGTCTCTAGCTTGAAGGGTGTGGAAAAAAGTTGCGAACATACAGACGGACGGACGGACGGACGGACACCATGACGGACATTGCACAAACCCAATATACTCTTTACCTTCGGTATCGAGTATAACAATGAAGGGAGCATTTGTCATATGCTCTGATTCTATGTCAGCTTTCGACGCCATAGCCAACTTAAACAATAAAGAATATTATGCTTCTTTAGTCAGATCCTTATTAACCACTCTCTCCCATAGGGTCAAATTAATATGGATCACTGGACACGCTGATATTAATGGCAACGAGCTACCTGACCACATGGCTAAAGCTTCCACGCGTATGCCCTTGATTCTTACACCTAACTTTAACCATAATGACATAAACAAATATCTTAAAAACCAACTCTCTTTCCAATTAAAAGAGCAAATCTCCCAGTGTAGCACATGGTATCGTGACGTTAACAAAAACTTTAAACACGTACAAGACTACCTAAACAAAACTTTACAAAGCGACATTTCAAGATCGGACCAAATCAAAATAATCCGCCTCAGATGAGGACACACTAGACTAACTCACCAACATAAGTTTAGCCCCAATATACACTTGTCCTTATTGCCAGTCAAATACCACTCTCAACATAAGACATATATTTAACTTTTGCCCACCTTACTTAATACTAACAAGTAAGAAGGCTCTAGTCGGGAGAGCCCGACTAGAAGATACCCTGAACCCAGTTGCAATAAATATATTTAATTTATATAAGACTTTGGTATACTGGCTTAGCTTCCATCGATTAAGTTCAATATCTCCGGTGTTTCTCAACCGATTTCGACGAAATTTTCAGAAAAGTTCTATCATTATCCATTACTTCAACCCTCATTTAGATTTTCCAAATTCGATATTTTATTGTTATCGATATTATGTGTATATCGGAAACCAGAATAGTTATCGATAATTTGAAGCAAACTTGTTCTGCTCATGGTATAGGAGAACTTAAACACAAAATCAGAAGTCTCTAGCTCTTGTAGTCTCTGAGACGGACAGACGGACAGACAGACGGACATGGCTATATCGTCTCGGCTGTTGATGCTGATCAAGAATATATATACTTTATAGGGTCGGAGATGCTTCCTTCTGCCTGTTACATACTTTTGCACAAAACCATTATACCCTTATTTACCCATATTATGGGTTAAGGGTATAAAAAAGAAATTTTCGAAAACAACAATCCATTAGATATGTTAGAAAACCCATCAGAAGAAAACATACACAAAATCATTAAGTTTTTAAGGAAAGCAGATGTATACATCAAAATATGAACAATGAATCAAAAAAAAAAAAAAAAAAAAAAACTTGAACATTTACAACATTGTATATACATAAATAACACTTCATAAGAGCTTAAACTATTTTATATAACTATACACATAGTCACTAACACAACGCTTTGTAAAAATTAAGGCATAAGTTCCTATTATTAAGTTAATAATTTACTTGTCAATTGGAAAACTCTTTTAATTTAAGCACTTAAATCTAGCTGCAGGCCACGGCAGCCATTGCTAGTTAATTCCACTATTCTTAAGGTTTTAACCTTATGATTGGTTATAAATAAATAAATAAATAAATGAATTTAACTAATTGTTGCCGCCTAAACTGAATATATATACAAATAAAATTATATATTACATATTGAATTATTATCTTCTACTTTGAATTAAAATACATACAAAAAAAATTAAAATTATTATTCTATTATGAACTAAAATAAATTTATTATTTCTATTACGCATATAAAAAAAAAAAAAAAAAATAGTGGCGCATAGTTAATTTTGGCTATGCCAAGACTATGATACCCTTCACACAGCCAAATCAATACTTCCCCCTCTTATGTTTCTGTGCAGTTGTTGGTAATTTTTCGCTAATATTTTTACTCTTGAGTGTCATTGTAGGTACTGGAAAGTGCACGACAGAGACAACAATTGATAGTACGATATGGTAAATTTGTATGGTCGCTATGTCGTAGAATGCTCCGATCGAAATGAAATTTCATAGTGAACAAACCCGACATGATCCAAGCAATCTGTGAAAGTTTCATCAAGATCGGTTCAGCAGTTTGGCCGGAAATCGTGTTGATATGGTAAATTTGTATGGTGGCTATGTCGTAGAATGCTCCGATCGGGATGAAATTTCATACTGAACAAACCCGACATGATCAAAGCAATCTGTGAAAGTTTCATCAAGATCGGTTCAGCAGTTTGGCCGGAAATCGTGTTGATATGGTAAATTTGTATGGTGGCTATGTCGTAGAATGCTCCGATCGGGATGAAATTTCATATTGAACAAACCCGACATGATAAAAGCAATCTGTGAAAGTTTCATCACGATCGGTTAAGCAGTTTGGCCGGAAATCGTATTGATATGGTAAATTTATAGTGTGGCTATATCGTAGAATGCTCCGATCGGGATGAATATTCATACTGAACAAACCCGACATGATCTAAGCAATCTGTGAAAGTTTCATCAATATCGGTTCAGCAGTTTGGCCTGAAATCGTGTTGGTATGGTAAATTTGTATGGTGGCTATTTCGTAGAATGCTCCGATCGGGATGAAATTTCATAGTGAACAAACCCGACATGATCTTAGCAATCTGTGAAAGTTTCATCAAGATCGGTTCTGCAGTTTGGCCTGAAATCCTGTTGATATGGTAAATTTATATGGTGGCTATATCGTAGAATGCTCCGATCGGGATGGGTGTGGCATCCAAATTTTTGCTGCAGATCCTTGTGGAATGTCAAATGCTACCTTCATACCAAATTTGGTGACTCTAGCTCAAAGTTTGTATAAGGTGGAGAAAGGGGGGCGGAATGGATGGGCTAGGCTCCAAAACTTTGATGCAGATTGTTGGGGGTCGTTGCCAGTTATCTGCCTACCAAATTTGGTGGCTCTAGCTCGACTACTCTGGAAGATTCACGCATTCCCGTTTTTGACGAAGCGTTGGGGCAGATGGGGGCGGCTAGGGTGGTATTGGTGGGCGTGGCATCCAAACTTTTGATGCAGTTTTTGGGGGATCATCATCACCTATCTTGGCACCAAATTTGGTGACTCTAGCTAAAAAACTGTGGGAGGTATAGGCTTTTCTGATATACCAATAATGGGGGGGTTGGTATTCAAACTTTTCATGCAGTTTTTGGAGGGGTCATCAGCACCTATATTAGCCACAAATTTGGTGGCTATGGCTCAAAATCTGTGTGAGATATAGGCTTTTTTGACTTTAAAATGAGTGGGGGCTGGGGGCGGAATGGGTGGGCGTGGCTCCAAGATTTTTGATGCAGTTTTTTGGGGGTTGCTTGTAGCTATCTTCTCACCAAATTTGGTAGTTCTAGCTGTAAGGAAGTGCGAAATATGTGGACTTTTCGGTTTTGAGCTATCGAATTTATCGATTTGCCAGCCCCCCAGTTATCGTAGAGCCCTAATCTTGACAATTTAATTTACTATCCCATAGATATAGAGAATTTGAAAGTTTCAAGTCTCTAGTTTGAAGGGTGTGGAAAAAACTTGCAACCATGCGGACGGATAGACGGACAGACACCATGACGGACATTGCAAAAAACCAATATACTCTTTACCTTCGGTATCGAGTATAAAAAGAAATTGTGATCGTCAAAGGTTATATAATCAGCGTCACAATGATTTGAAAAGAAAGAAAAACAGTACCATAACCAAATGCTGAACGTCAAAGGAAACTTCGTCAACGTAACGCAGAAAAATCTTACGTGGATAAGTAATTTGATTTAATAATATTTAATAATATTTAAAAACAAATCGTAATATATGCCTCAATATTATTAAGCTATTTAACTTTACGATTCCTTCATTTTTTTAATAGGAAAAGACAAAAATTGGACAGTTATGAATAAAATGTCAAGCAATGTAGGGTTGTTGAAAATATAGAAAATGTAATGCTACTAGAATATCAATTTCAAAGCAAACAACTTCAAATTTATGAACAGCGTGTTGAATGCTGTAGTGCGCTTGCCTCAGAATTTTTTTTTTGCCTAGAATTATGCGATTCAAATTATTTACGAAACAAGCTATGCTTTTGGCTAGCGCCACCTATAGGGAAAGCGGCTCGTTTAGTTGCTTGCTCACTATTAGAAAATTGCAACTCTTGCATTTTTTTTTTTTTTTTTGTTTGTTTTTTTGCCGAAATAGTTCGGCAAGATCGGACGACATCTCGGATGCTAAGCATTGTTTCTCAGAGAGAGTTTTAAGATCTCGTGGCGGCCAGACGGCGCGTCGGAAGAAATAAATTCGGGAGCCGTACAGTCTGCAAATCGAAAAATTTTAATTTGCAATCGCGAATTTTATAAAATCAAAAACCATAGTCGGCTCACAATGTGTAACAAAAAGAAGACACACTATTGAGTCGCAGCTAACTAAATCACCTGGTTGCCTAAAGAGGAGAAGGCAATTATACAATCCGAAACTCTGAGACCACGAAACCACGCGGAATGGCTCAACATAACCCTACCTTATTTTTCAAATGAGCGACGACCCGTCCACAGCAGCCCCAGCGGTTACCAAGTGCCGATTTCTATTTCTTTTATAAAATCGAACTAAAGTAACCATTTAAAACTACGCTATGTTAAATTACAAAGACCAAAGAAGTGATTAACTATGGCTACAAACTCAAATTTTTTTATTATAATAAAATTTATAAAACGTGCACATAAAAAGAAAATTTAAACCGAAAGACAAGTTATATAATATCACAGTGATATGCACAGCACAAAGACATACACTGCAACACACATTTACTAAAACCGAATTGCACGTGGTGACTTAAAACACGCCTCGTTCAAAACCTTATTATTATTTAAATAATAGAGCAGACGTAAAAACGAAAGATAAAGTTAAAATACTAATGTTACAGATGAAAAGTCAAAATGTTAAAGATAAGTTTAATTAATTAAATTAAAAAGAACACAAAAATAAAATTAGAAAGATAATGTGTCAAGTTATCTTATATTCTAAATTCAATCAAGTTCAAGCTAAAACAAAAGGTTACGACTAAACCAAATAAAAGTTGAAATAAACGAAATAATACAAAACATCATACCCTATTCGCCAAACCCCCACAGCTTAAAAAGAATAAAATACTCTTGATGCAGCTCTCATCACGGCAAAAGATCTTTTGGACGTCGAGGAGAAAATGTAAGTGCATCTCTCAAGACCTTTATTAATCACCAATTTTATTATTAATTCATATAGCAAGTGATCAAGTGATACGGTGATAGTGAGAACTTAAATAAATATTGTAGTAAAAGAAAAAAAAAAAAAAAAAACAATGTTCAAAGCCGCTCTCTTAACACTATAAATAAGGGAAGCCAAATTTAAGAAGAGCTTTCGAGCTTGGGCTCGCGCCAAATGAAGTTGTGAATAAGCTTTACAGAATAAGCCTAGAAGTATGCCACCGAGAAAAATCACTTAATCACCTGCAATACTATAAAACATAAATATGAATTTAACTACAGTTTTCAACTAGCAGCCGAACCGATCGGTCGTGTCAAGCAAGCGCGGAACACCAACCCAACTCAACGTAAAGAACCGTTACTGTGTCTACCATCAGCTACTCTTTACCCTGCCTTCGTTTTTTCATCGCGTAAAGCAAAACAAATTGCACAAAAAAAAAATTAAATAAAATAAAACTGAATCGCTGGAAAATGGCTCACCGTTCGTGATAATAAAACAAGTGGAAACGTTGCAGTCGGACGCAACCGACTGCGGTATACTCGATACCAGTATTAAAAATTTTGATTCCCATCCATGTGGGATGTCAATTGCTATCTTCATACCAAATTTGGTGACTCTAGCTCGAAGTTTGTATAAAGTGTGGAAAGGGGGGCTGGGGGCGGTATGGGTGGAATTGCATCCAAATTTTTGATGCAGATCTTTGTGGAATGTCAATTGCTATCTTCATAACAAATTTGGTGACTCTAGCTCAAAGTTTGTATAAGGTGGATAAAGGGGGGCGGAATGGATGGGCTAGGCTCCAAAACTTTGATGCAGTTTATTTGGGGTCGTTGCCAGCTATCTTCCTACCAAATTTGGTGGCTCTAGCTCTACTACTCTGGAAGATACACGCATTCCCGTTTTTTACGAAGCGTTGGGGCATCTGGGGGCGGCTAGGGCGGTATTGGTGGGCGTGGCATCCAAACTTTTGGTGCAGTTTTTGGGGGGTCATCATCAGCTAAATTGGCACCAAATTTGGTGGCTCTAGCTAAAAAACTCTGGGAGATATAGGCTTTTCTGATTTCTAAATGCGGTGGGGCTGGGGGCGGGATGGGTGGGCGTGGCTCCAAAACTTTGATGCAGTTTATTTGGGGTCGTTGCCAGCTATCTTCCTACCAAATTTGGTGGCTCTAGCTCTACTACTCTGGAAGATACACGCATTCCCGTTTTTTACGAAGCGTTGGGGCATCTGGGGGCGGCTAGGGCGGTATTGGTGGGCGTGGCATCCAAACTTTTGGTGCAGTTTTTGGGGGGTCATCATCAGCTAAATTGGCACCAAATTTGGTGGCTCTAGCTCAAAAACTGTGGGAGCTATAGGCTTTTTGACTTTAAATTGCGGGGGGGCTGGGGGCGGAATGGGTGGGCGTGACTCCAAAACTTTGATGCAGTTTATTTGGGGTCGTTGCCAGCTATCTTCCTACCAAATTTGGTGGCTCTAGCTCCACTACTCTGGAATATACACACATTGCCGTTTTTGACGAAGCGTTGGGGCAGATGGAGGTGGCTAGGGCGGTATTGGTGGGCGTGGCATCCAAACTTTTGATGCAGTTTTTGGGGGGTCATCATCATCTATCTTGGCACCAAATTTGGTGACTCTAGCTAAAAAACTGTGGGAGATATAGGCTTTTCTGATTTCTAAATGCGGTGGGGCTGGGGGCGGGATGGGTGGGCGTGGCTCCAAAACTTTGATGCAGTTTATTTGGGGTCGTTGCCAGCTATCTTCCTACCAAATTTGGTGGCTCTAGCTCTACTACTCTGGAAGATACACGCATTCCCGTTTTTTACGAAGCGTTGGGGCATCTGGGGGCGGCTAGGGCGGTATTAAAGGGCGTGGCATCCAAACTTTTGGTGCAGTTTTTGGGGGGTCATCATCAGCTAAATTGGCACCAAATTTGGTGGCTCTAGCTCAAAAACTGTGGGAGCTATAGGCTTTTTGACTTCAAATTGCGGGGGGGCTGGGGGCGGAATGGGTGGGCGTGACTCCAAAATTGATGCAGAATTTATCGATTTGCCAGCCCCCCAGTTATCGTAGAACCCCCATCTTGACACTTTAATTTACTATCCCATAGATAAAGAGCATTGGAAAGTTTCAAGTCTCTAGCTTGAAGGGTGTGGAAAAAAGTTGCGAACATACAGACGGACGGACGGACGGACGGACGGACGGACACCATGACGGACATTGCACAAACCCAATATACTCTTTACCTTCGGTATCGAGTATAAAAACAAGTGGAAACGTTGCAGTCGGACGCAACCGACTGCGGTATACTCGATACCAGTATTAAAAATTTTGATGCCCATCCATGTGGGATGTCAATTGCTATCTTCATACCAAATTTGGTGACTCTAGCTCGAAGTTTGTATAAAGTGGGGAAGGAGGGGCTGGGGGCGGTATGGGTGGAATTGCATCCAAATTTTTGATGCAGATCTTTGTGGAATGTCAATTGCTATCTTCATAAAAAATTTGGTGACTCTAGCTCAAAGTTTGTAAAAGTGGGGAAAGGGGGGCTGGGGGCGGTATGGTTGGGCGTGGCATTCAAATTTTTGGTGCAGATCTATGTGGGATGTCAATTGCTATCTTCATACCAAATTTGGTGACTCTAGCTCGAAGTTTGTATAAAGTGGGGAAAGGGGGGCTGGGGGCGGTATGGTTGGGCGTGGCATCCAAATTTTTGCTGCAGATCCTTGTGGAATGTCAAATGCTACCTTCATACCAAATTTGGTGACTCTAGCTCAAAGTTTGTATAAGGGGGGGAAAGGGGGGCTGGGGGCGGTATGGTTGGGCGTGGCATCCAAATTTTTGCTGCAGATCCTTGTGGAATGTCAAATGCTACCTTCATACCAAATTTGGTGACTCTAGCTCGAAGCATGTAAAAGGTGGTGAAAGGGGGGCTATGGGGCTTGTGGCGGTATGGGTGGGCGTGGCATTCAAATTTTTGCTGCCGATCCTTGTGGAATGCCAAATGCTACCTTCATACCAAATTTGGTGACTCTAGCTCAAAGTTTGTATAAGGTGGGGAAAGGGGGGCGGAATGGATGGGCTAGGCTCCAAAACTTTGATGCAGATTGTTGGGGGTCGTTGCCAGCTATCTTCCTACCAAATTTGGTGTCTCTAGCTCCACTACTCTGGAATATACACGCATTCCCGTTTTTTACGAAGCGTTGGGGCATCTGGGGGCGGCTAGGGTGGTATTGGTGGGCGTGGCATCCAAACTTTTGGTTCAGTTTTTGGGGGGTCATCATCAGCTAAATTGGCACCAAATTTGGTGGCTCTAGCTCAAAAACTGTGGGAGCTATAGGCTTTTTTGACTTTAAATTGCGGGGGAGCTGGGGGTGGAATGGGTGGGCGTGGCTCCAAGATTTTTGATGCAGTTTTTTTGGGGTTGCTATTAGCTATCTTCCCTCCAAATTTGGTAGTTTTAGCTGTAAGGATGTGCGAAATATGTGGATTTATCGGTTTTGAGTTATCGAATTTATCGATTTGCCAGCCCCCCAGTTATCGTAGAACCCCTATCTTGACACTTTAATTTACTATCCCATAGATAAAGAGAATTGGAAAGTTTCAAGTCTCTAGCTTGAAGGGTGTGGAAAAAAGTTGCGAACATACAGACGGACGGACGGACGGACGGACGGACACCATGACGGACATTGCACAAACCCAATATACTCTTTACCTTCGGTATCGAGTATAAAAACAAGTGGAAACGTTGCAGTCGGACGCAACCGACTGCGGTATACTCGATACCAGTATTAAAAATTTTGAGTCATGAGTCCATGTGGGATGTCAATTGCTATCTTCATACCAAATTTGGTGACTCTAGCTCGAAGTTTGTATAAAGTGGGGAAAGAGGGGCTGGGGGCGGTATGGGTGGAATTGCATCCAAATTTTTGATGCAGATCTTTGTGGAATGTCAATTGCTATCTTCATACAAATTTGGTGACTCTAGCTCAAAGTTTGTAAAAGTGGGGAAAGGGGGGCTGGGGGCGGTATGGTTGGGCGTGGCATTCAAATTTTTGGTGCAGATCTATGTGGGATGTCAATTGCTATCTTCATACCAAATTTGGTGACTCTAGCTCGAAGTTTGTATAAAGTGGGGAAAGGGGGGCTGGGGCGGTATGGTTGGGCGTGGCATCCAAATTTTTGCTGCAGATCCTTGTGGAATGTCAAATGCTACCTTCATACCAAATTTGGTGACTCTAGCTCAAAGTTTGTATAAGGGGGGAAAGGGGGGCTGGGGGCGGTATGGTTGGGCGTGGCATCCAAATTTTTGCTGCAGATCCTTGTGGAATGTCAAATGCTACCTTCATACCAAATTTGGTGACTCTAGCTCAAAGTTTGTATAAGGGGGGGAAAGGGGGGCTGGGGGCGGTATGATTGGGCGTGGCATCCAAATTTTTGCTGCCGATCCTTGTGGAATGCCAAATGCTACCTTCATACCAAATTTGGTGACTCTAGCTCAAAGTTTGTATAAGGTGGGGAAAGGGGGGCGGAATGGATGGGCTAGGCTCCAAAACTTTGATGCAGATTGTTGGGGGTCGTTGCCAGCTATCTTCCTACCAAATTTGGTGTCTCTAGCTCCACTACTCTGGAATATACACGCATTCCCGTTTTTTACGAAGCGTTGGGGCATCTGGGGGCGGCTAGGGCGGTATTGGTGGGCGTGGCATCCAAACTTTTGGTTCAGTTTTTGGGGGGTCATCATCAGCTAAATTGGCACCAAATTTGGTGGCTCTAGCTCAAAAACTGTGGGAGCTATAGGCTTTTTTGACTTTAAATTGCGGGGGAGCTGGGGGTGGAATGGGTGGGCGTGGCTCCAAGATTTTTGATGCAGTTTTTTTGGGGTTGCTATTAGCTATCTTCCCTCCAAATTTGGTAGTTCTAGCTGTAAGGATGTGCGAAATATGTGGATTTATCGGTTTTGAGTTATCGAATTTATCGATTTGCCAGCCCCCCAGTTATCGTAGAACCCCTATCTTGACACTTTAATTTACTATCCCATAGATAAAGAGAATTGGAAAGTTTCAAGTCTCTAGCTTGAAGGGTGTGGAAAAAAGTTGCGAACATACAGACGGACGGACGGACGGACGGACGGACACCATGACGGACATTGCACAAACCCAATATTCTCTTTACCTTCGGTATCGAGTATAAAAACAAGTGGAATCGTTGCAGTCGGACGCAACCGACTGCGGTATACTCGATACCAGTATTAAAAATTTTGATGCCCATCCATGTGGGATGTCAATTGCTATCTTCATACCAAATTTGGTGACTCTAGCTCGAAGTTTGTAAGAGTGGGGAAAGGGGGGCTGGGGGCGGTATGGTTGGGCGTGGCATTCAAATTTTTGGTGCAGATCTATGTGGGATGTCAATTGCTATCTTCATACCAAATTTGGTGACTCTAGCTCGAAGTTTGTATAAAGTGGGGATAGGGGGGCTGGGGGCGGTATGGTTGGGCGTGGCATCCAAATTTCTGCTGCAGATCCTTGTGGAATGTCAAATGCTACCTTCATACCAAATTTGGTGACTCTAGCTCAAAGTTTGTATAAGGTGGGGAAATTGGGGAAAGGGGGGCTGGGGGCGGTATGGTTGGGCGTGGCATTCAAATTTTTGGTGCAGATCTATGTGGGATGTCAATTGCTATCTTCATACCAAATTTGGTGACTCTAGCTCCTTTGGTACCAGCTCGAAGTTTGTATAAGGTGGGGAAAGGGGGGCGAAATGGATGGGCTAGGCTCCAAAACTTTGATGCAGATTGTTGGGGGTCGTTGCCAGCTATCTTCCTACCAAATTTGGTGGCTCTAGCTCCACTACTCTGGAAGATACACGCATTCCCGTTTTTTACGAAGCGTTGGGGCATCTGGGGGCGGCTAGGGCGGTATTGGTGGGCGTGGCATCCAAACTTTTGGTGCTGTTTTTGGGGGGTCATCATCAGCTAAATTGGCACCAAATTTGGTGGCTCTAGCTCAAAAACTGTGGGAGCTATAGGCTTTTTTGACTTTAAATTGCGGGGGGGCTGGGGGCGGAATGGGTGGGCGTGGCTCCAAAATTTTTGATGCTTTTTTTTTGGTGTTGCTATTAGCTATCTTCCCTCCAAATTTGGTAGTTCTAGCTGTAAGGATGTGCGAAATATGTGGATTTATCGGTTTTGAGTTATCGAATTTATCGATTTGCCAGCCCCCCAGTTATCGTAGAACCCCCATCTTGACACTTTAATTTACTATCCCATGGATAAAGAGAATTGGAAAGTTTCAAGTCTCTAGCTTGAAGGGTGTGGAAAAAAGTTGCGAACATACAGACGGACGGACGGACGGACGGACGGACGGACACCATGACGGACATTGCACAAACCCAATATACTCTTTACGTTCGGTATCGAGTATAAAAACAAGTGGAAACGTTGCAGTCGGACGCAACCGACTGCGGTATACTCGATACCAGTATTAAAAATTTTGATGCCCATCCATGTGGGATGTCAATTGCTATCTTCATACCAAATTTGGTGACTCTAGCTCGAAGTTTGTATAAAGTGGGGAAAGAGGGGCTGGGGGCGGTATGGGTGGAATTGCATCCAAATTTTTGATGCAGATCTTTGTGGAATGTCAATTGCTATCTTCATAACAAATTTGGTGACTCTAGCTCAAAGTTTGTAAAAGTGGGGAAAGGGGGGCTGGGGGCGGTATGGTTGGGCTTGGCATTCAAATTTTTGGTGCAGATCTATGTGGGATGTCAATTGCTATCTTCATACCAAATTTGGTGACTCTAGCTCGAAGTTTGTATAAAGTGGGGAAAGGGGGGCTGGGGGCGGTATGGTTGGGCGTGGCATCCAAATTTTTGCTGCAGATCCTTGTGGAATGTCAAATGCTACCTTCATACCAAATTTGGTATGAAGATAGCAATTGACATCCCACATAGATCTGCACCAAAAATTTGGATGCCACGCCTAACCATACCGCCCATAGCTCAAAGTTTGTATAAGGGGGGGAAAGGGGGGATGGGGGCGGTATGGTTGGGCGTGGCATCCAAATTTTTGCTGCAGATCCTTGTGGAATGTCAAATGCTACCTTCATACCAAATTTGCTGACTCTAGCTCGAAGCATGTAAAAGGTGGTGAAAGGGGGGCTATGGGGCTTTTGGCGGTATGGGTGGGCGTGGCATTCAAATTTTGCTGCCGATCCATGTGGGATGTCAATTGCTCTCTTCATACCAAATTTGGTGACTCTAGCTCAAAGTTTTTAAAAGTGGGGAAAGGGGGGCTGAGGGCGGTATGGTTGGGCGTGGCATTCAAATTTTTGGTGCAGATCTATGTTGGATGTCAATTGCTATCTTCATACCGAATTAGGTGACTCTAGCTCGAAGTTTGTATAAAGTGGGGAAAGAGGGCTGGGGGCGGTATGGTTGGGCGTGGCATCCAAATTTTTGCTGCAGATCCTTGTGGAATGTCAAATGCTACCTTCATACCAAATTTGGTGACTCTAGCTCAAAGTTTGTATAAGAGGGGGAAAGGGGGGCTGGGGGCGGTATGGTTGGGCGTGGCATCCAAATTTTTGCTGCAGATCCTTGTGGAATGTCAAATGCTACCTTCATACCAAATTTGGTGACTCTAGCTCGAAGCATGTAAAAGGTGGTGAAAGGGGGGCTATGGGGCTTGTGGCGGTATGGGTGGGCGTGGCATTCAAATTTTTGCTGCCGATCCATGTGGGATGTCAATTGCTCTCTTCATACCAAATTTGGTGACTCTAGCTCGAAGTTTGTATAAAGTGGGGAAAGGGGGGCTGGGGGCGGTATGGTTGGGCGTGGCATCCAAATTTTTGCTGCAGATCCTTGTGGAATGTCAAATGCTACCTTCATACCAAATTTGGTGACTCTAGCTCAAAGTTTGTATAAGGGGATAAAGGGGGGCGGAATGGATGGTGGGCGTGGCATCCAAACTTTTGGTGCAGTTTTTGGGGGGTCATCATCAGCTAAATTGGCACCAAATTTGGTGGCTCTAGCTCAAAACTGTGGGAGCTATAGGCTTTTTTGACTTTAAATTGCGGGGGAGCTGGGGGTGGAATGGGTGGGCGTGGCTCCAAGATTTTTGATGCAGTTTTTTTGGGGTTGCTATTAGCTATCTTCCCTCCAAATTTGGTAGTTTTAGCTGTAAGGATGTGCGAAATATGTGGATTTATCGGTTTTGAGTTATCGAATTTATCGATTTGCCAGCCCCCCAGTTATCGTAGAACCCCTATCTTGACACTTTAATTTACTATCCCACAGATAAAGAGAATTGGAAAGTTTCAAGTCTCTAGCTTGAAGGGTGTGGAAAAAAGTTGCGAACATACAGACGGACGGACGGACGGACGGACGGACACCATGACGGACATTGCACAAACCCAATATTCTCTTTACCTTCGGTATCGAGTATAAAAACAAGTGGAATCGTTGCAGCCGGACGCAACCGACTGCGGTATACTCGATACCAGTATTAAAAATTTTGATGCCCATCCATGTGGGATGTCAATTGCTATCTTCATACCAAATTTGGTGACTCTAGCTCGAAGTTTGTAAAAGTGGGGAAAGGGGGGCTGGGGGCGGTATGGTTGGGCGTGGCATTCAAATTTTTGGTGCAGATCTATGTGGAATGTCAAATGCTACCTTCATACCAAATTTGGTGACTCTAGCTCAAAGTTTGTATAAGGTGGGTAAAGGGGGGCGGAATGGATGGTGGGCGTGGCATCCAAACTTTTGATGCAGTTTTTGGGGGGTCATCATCATCTATCTTGGCACCAAATTTGGTGACTCTAGCTAAAAATAACTGTGGGAGATATAGGCTTTTCTGATTTCTAAATGCGGGGGGGCTGGGGGCGGGATGGGTGGGCGTGGCTCCAAAACTTTGATGCAGTTCTTTTGGGGTCGTTACCAGCTATCTTCCTACCAAATTTGGTGGCTCTAGCTCTACTACTCTGGAAGATACACGCATTCCCGTTTTTTACGAAGCGTTGGGGCATCTGGGGGCGGCTAGGGCGGTATTGGTGGGCGTGGCATCCAAACTTTTGGTGCAGTTTTTGGGGGGTCATCATCAGCTAAATTGGCACCAAATTTGGTGGCTCTAGCTCAAAAACAGTGGGAGCTATAGGCTTTTTTTGACTTTAAATTGCGGGGGGGCTGGGGGCGGAATGGGTGGGCGTGGCTCCAAAATTTTTGATGCTTTTTTTTTGTTGCTATTAGCTATCTTCCCTCCAAATTTGGTAGTTCTAGCTGTAAGGATATGCGAAATATGTGGATTTATCGGTTTTGAGTTATCGAATTTATCGATTTGCCAGCCCCCCAGTTATCGTAGAACCCCCATCTTGACAATTTTATTTACTATCCCATAGATAAAGAGAATTGGAAAGTTTCAAGTCTCTAGCTTGAAGGGTGTGGAAAAAAGTTGCGAACATACAGACGGACGGACGGACGGACGGACGGACACCATGACGGACATTGCACAAACCCAATATACTCTTTACGTTCGGTATCGAGTATAAAAACAAGTGGAAACGTTGCAGTCGGACGCAACCGACTGCGGTATACTCGATACCAGTATTAAAAATTTTGATGCCCATCCATGTGGGATGTCAATTGCTATCTTCATACCAAATTTGGTGACTCTAGCTCGAAGTTTGTAAAAGTGTGGAAGGGGGGCTGGGGGCGGTATGGGTGGAATTGCATCCAAATTGTTGATGCAGATCTTTGTGGAATGTCAATTGCTATCTTCATAACAAATTTGGTGACTCTAGCTCGAAGTTTTTAAAAGTGGGGAAAGGGGGGCTGAGGGCGGTATGGTTGGGCGTGGCATTCAAATTTTGGTGCAGATCTATGTGGGATGTCAATTGCTATCTTCATACCAAATTTGGTGACTCTAGCTCGAAGTTTGTATAAAGTGGGGAAAGAGGGCTGGGGGCGGTATGGTTGGGCGTGGCATTCAAATTTTTGGTGCAGATCCTTGTGGAATGTCAAATGCTACCTTCATACCAAATTTGGTGACTCTAGCTCGAAGTTTGTATAAAGGGGGGAAAGGGGGGCTGGGGGCGGTATGGTTGGGCGTGGCATCCAAATTTTTGCTGCAGATCCTTGTGGAATGTCAAATGCTCTCTTCATACCAAATTTGGTGACTCTAGCTCAAAGTTTGTATAAGGTGGGGAAAGGGGGCT
>JARNME010000361.1:0-109606 GCA_030179655.1 Scaptomyza flava | reverse complement strand
TTGTGCCGATGAGGAGCAACATTATCAACGGCATCGGCATCCTCTCTTGCCTTTTTCCTTCTGGCCTCATGCTGCAGTTCGGTTGCAAATTTACTTTTGTATGCTGGTGTTTTTAGCAGATCCGTTCCAAGTATGTCCTGAATCCCCGTTGAAGTATGCGCATCCTTGTCAGCGTCATCTTCAAACTCGTCCGACGTGATTGGCCTTCTCCTCTTGAGCGGTGAACTGACCATGTCTACTTTAATTGCTGCTTCTGCGTCGTTTTTAGCCTGCTGAATAGCTTTGATGGGGGTAGCGGGTAGCGGTGCAATATCTTCGGGCAATAGTGGCGGCACACGAGTCAGCCATTCCGACACCATCTCACTATTCCCGTTGCTGTTATTTTTATTATTATTATTACACATCCGTGGTGGCGCTGCTGTTGCTATTGCTTCTGCAGTGTCAATATCATTGTTTGTTTTGTGCGACACTGGGAACAGGCATTTTTTACTATTCATTGTATTTTTTATAAATGTACTTGGGTCCATTTTTTGATAGTTTTGTAGTGGTTGTTGTTGCTTTATGTTGTCAACGTTGTCATTTGCACTAGTTTTTATATTGTTTTCAATTTTATTTTTATTTGTGATATTAATTTTGACTTTGTCGTCAGTATTGGCGTTGTTGCTGTTGTTTTTGTTATTTTTGTTAAGCGTGTTGGTTTGCAGTTGGGGAATTTGCACTGCTTGTCGTTTTAATTTTGTAGAGTTTAATTTTAAGTGTTCTTTTGTCAGCTTGTAATAGCTTTTGTCGAATTTAGTTGGTAATTGTTTTTTCACTTTCACATTCGCACTGCTTGTTTTGGCGCTCTCATTAATTGCATTGAGTGACTTTTGGTTGAGTTTTGTCACTGTAAGCTGCTTCTGCTTCTGCTGCGGCGAATTAGTTGGCGGCAAAAATGTTTGTGGTTTTTTGTCTCTTTTGGCTATTGAGTCGGTTGTTGCTGATCTCGCATGTTTTGTATGATCTTCTTCGGCATAGCGGGACTTGAGTGACTCGTTGCTATGGGCACTTGTGACATTGACGAAAGAAAGGTCAACTTCGGTCGAATGACGCCTGTTTTCCAGTATGGTGGAATCCAGATGGTCATCGCCCTCTGATACGAACCATGACTCGATTCGTGGGCCGTGTGATGAGCTGCTGTGATTGCTGCTGTTGAGACTGCCGCATGGGTATGGGCAGGTTGAGATGTCGGAGTCAGAGATTAGCGATATTATATCGCATTTGTCCTCTACTGCTCCATTTTTCTCAAACACAAAGGTCGCCAACTCTTCTTTGTGGCCCGGAGTGGACACTTCCTCGGTCAGCAACTGGTACACTTTGCCGTTTTTCACTGTTTTTTGAGCACCAGTGGCGTCCATATTGAACGATTTTAAGTTCGTGTTTTTTGGTTATAATTTTTTTCTATTTTTCTCTTCACGAGCTTTTTCTTGCACTTTTTCAAGTCTTTATTTTTTCAATAAAATGTTTGTTAATAAGTGTTCCCCATTCCACTCACTCACTCACACTTTTTTTAATTTTTCTATATCTTATGGCCAGTTTTTGGGTTTGTTTAAAGTTTAATTAAATTCATCATCTTTTTTTTTTTTGTGTCAATAAACTTTTGTGTGTCCTTTATTATTTTAAACATTTTTCTCATATTTCCTAGCACATAGAAAATAATTTTTTAAGCACTTGTGCTTTTTACAAAAAATTTCTAAAACTTGAGGCGATTGGAAGAAAAACGCGTGCGGACACAATGACGGCCGGCGAACAACTTTGCCGGTCCTATTACAATACCCTTCTCATTATTCTATAGCGAACAACCTAATAAGAGCAGAACGTGAACCTATACAAAAAGTGAGTCTTATAAATTTAGTTAACGTTACTTTAAAAATATTTTAACAATACAAATTTTAACTATACTGCGACATTAATAACAATTATGAACAGCATGAAATGACAATTTAAAATTAAACATACAATTTTTAAAATTTCAAATTTTTTGGTGTTAGCGCTGCCAGACATGTTTTTTGGGTGAATGGCAACTTGTTTGGTATGGCACTTGTTGCTGTTTGCATGCATTTTGCAACACTAGCAACATGTGTTTTGAGTGTGATGCTAAGCACAATTGAATTGGCAAAATGGCAGACTACATGAAACATAAAATAAAAACATTTATCTTAATATTAATCAATATTTTTTCTTATATCTTTGCAGGTACATTGACGGTTGGATGCAGCAGCGCTGGAAAATGGACCCAAGGATGCCTTCCGGATGTCAGGTAAGTAGTGGTTTGTGTGTGTTCCTTTCTTTTGCAGGTTATTGGCGATTTAGTTGTTTCCTATATTTTCCTTTCCAGATTTTAGCAGGCGCTGATGATGTGGGCCAGGAACCAAGGATGACGCATGCCATCTGGATGCCGGGTAAGTTGCAGGTAGATGACTCATTTGCAAATACCAAAAATATCAAAACTTTAACTATTTTTAATTCGTTTTTGCAGGTATTTTTGTCGGACGCTGGCGAACGCCTATGATGTGGATTCCGTGTGCCACTCACGGATGCCACCAGCCATGCCGGAAATTTGAACTTCGCGAACACTGGATGCAGGCGACAATGTGATGACAGAGATAAGTGACGAATTTTGTGTTTTGGCAAAATTAATTTTTAATTAATTATTGCTTATACTTCTTTTCTTTGCAGGTAGTGGTAGGACGCTTGATGTTGGACGATCCGGATGATGTCTTCGCTGGATCCAAATGATGAGCTGCCAACCCCAAGGATGAACCAGGTAAGTGCAAATAGCAAAAATATTTGATTTAAAAATCAAAATCTCAACTATTTGTAATTCGTTTTTTTTTTGCAGGTATTTTGTCGGACGGTGGTAGACGCTTATGATGTGAATTCCGTGGATCACGCACAATGCCACCAGCCATGCCGGAAGTGTGAACTTCGCGAACACTGGATGCAGGCGACAATGTGATGACCAGATAAGTGACGAATTTTTTTTTGTGTTTTAGCAATATCAATTTGTAATTAATTTTTGCTTTTTCTTCTTTTCTTTGCAGGTACTAGCAGGACGTTTGATGTAGGATGAACCGCCTGAATGATGTCTTCGCTGGATCCAAACGATGAGCTGCCACCCCCAAGGATGGACCAGGTAAGTGCAAATAGCAAAATATTTGATTTAAAAAATCGATATTTTAACTATTTTGTATTGATCTTTTTTGCAGGTATTTATGACAAAATTTGTGTGCGCGAGAAAAATCAATGTGAAATTAACTTTTGCTTTTTCATATTTTCTTTGCAGGTAGTGGTAGGACGCTTGATGTTGGACGATCCGGATGATGTCTTCGCTGGATCCAAATGATGAGCTGCCAACCCCAAGGATGAACCAGGTAAGTGCAAATAGCAAAAATAAATGATTTAAAAATCAAAATTTTAACTATTTGTAATTCGTTTTTTTTTTTTGCAGGTATTTTGTCGGACGGTGGTAGACGCTTATGATGTGGATTCCGTGGATCACGCACAATGCCACCAGCCATGCCGTAAGTGTGAACTTCGCGAACACTGGATGCAGGCGACAATGTGATGACCAGATAAGTGACGAATTTTTTGTTGTGTTTTAGCAATATCAATTTGTAATTAATTTTAGATTTTTCTTCTTTTCTTTGCAGGTACTGGTAGGACGTTTGATGTTAGATGAGCCGCCTGGATGATGTCTTCGCTGGATCCTGTCGATGAGCTGCCAACCCCAAGGATGACCCAGGTAAGTGACTCTAGTGCAAAAAAAAAGCAAAAATATTTGATTTAAAAATCAAAATTTTAACTATTTTGTATTGATCTTTTTTGCAGGTATTTTTGGCAAAATTTGTGTGCGTGAGAAAAATCGATGTGAAATTAATTTTTGCTTTTTCTTATTTTCTTTGCAGGTAGTGGTAGGACGCTTGATGTTGGACGATCCGGATGATGTCTTCGCTGGATCCAAATGATGAGCTGCCAACCCAAGGATGAACCAGGTAAGTGCAAATAGCAAAAATATTTGATTTAAAAATCAAAATTTTAACTATTTATAATTCGTTTTTTTTTGCAGGTATTTTGTCGGACGGTGGTAGACGCTTATGATGTGGATTCCGTGGATCACGCACAATGCCACCAGCCATGCCGTAAGTGTGAACTTCGCGAACACTGGATGCAGGCGACAATGTGATGACCAGATAAGTGACGAATTTTTGTTGTGTTTTAGCAATATCAATTTGTAATTAATTTTGCTTTTTCTTCTTTTCTTTGCAGGTACTAGCAGGACGTTTGATGTAGGATGAACCGCCTGAATGATGTCTTCGCTGGATCCAAACGATGAGCTGCCACCCCCAAGGATGGACCAGGTAAGTGCAAATAGCCAAAATATAGGATTTAAAAATCTATATTTTAACTATTTTGTATTTATCTTTTTTGCAGGTAATTTTGGCAAAATTTGTGTGCGTGAGAAAAATCAATGTGAAATTAATTTTTGCTTTTTCTTATTTTCTTTGCAGGTAGTGGTAGGACGCTTGATGTTGGACGATCCGGATGATGTCTTCGCTGGATCCAAATGATGAGCTGCAGACCCCAAAAATGAACCAGGTAAGTGCAAATAGCAAAGATATTTGATTTAAAAATCAAAATCTTAACCATTTGTAATTCGTTTTTTTTTTTTCAGGTATTTTGTCGGACGGTGGCGGACGCCTACGATGCGGATTCCGTGGATCACGCACAATGCCACCAGCCATGCCGGAAGTTTGGACTCCACGATCACTGGATGCAGGCGACAATGTGATGACCAGATAAGTGACGACTTTTTTTTATTTTTTTGTGTTTAGCAAAATCAATTAGTAATTAATTTTGCTTTTTCTTCTTTTCTTTGCAGGTACTATCAGGACGTTTGATGTAGGATGAACCGCCTGGATGATGTCTTCGCTGGATCCAAATGATGAGCTGCAGACCCCAAGGATGAACCAGGTAAGTGCAAATAGCAAAAATATTTGATTTAAAAATCAAAATCTTAACCATTTGTAATTCGTTTTTTTTTTTTTTGCAGGTATTTTGTCGGACGGTGGCGGACGCCTACGATGCGGATTCCGTGGATCACGCACAATGCCACCAGCCATGCCGTAAGTGTGAACTTCGCGAGCACTGGATGCAGGCGACAATGTGATGACCAGATAAGTGACGAATTTTTTTTTTTTTTTTTTGTTTTGGCAAAATCAATTTGTAATTAATTTTATCTCTTTTGCTTTTCTTTGCAGGTACTATCAGGACGTTTGATGTAGGATGAACCGCCTGGATGATGTCTTCGCTGGATCCAAACGATGAGCTGCCACCCCCAAGGATGGACCAGGTAAGTGCAAATAGCAAAAATATTTGATTTAAAAATCAAAATTTTAACTATTTGTAATTCGTTTTTTTTTTGCAGGTATTTTTGTCGGACGCTGGTAGACGCCTATGATGTTGATTCCGTGTGCCACTCACGGATGCCACCAACCATTCCGGAAGTTTGGACTCCATGATCACTGGATGCAGGCGACAAAAAGATGACATAGATAAGTGACAGAATTTGTGTGCGCGAGAAAAATCAATGTGAAATTAATTTTAGCTTTTTCTTATTTTCTTTGCAGGTAGTGGTAGGACGCTTGATGTTGGACGATCCGGATGATGTCTTCGCTGGATCCAAACGATGAGCTGCCAACCCCAAGGATGGACCAGGTAAGTGATTTCATTGCAAATAGCCAAAAATATATGATTTAAAAATCAAAATTTCAACTATTTATAATTTTTCTTTTGCAGCAAATTATTGTCGGACGGTGGCAGACGCCTACGATGTGGATTCCGTGGATCAACTCATGCCACCAGCCATGCCGGATGTTTGGACTCCACGATCACTGGATGCAGGCGACAATGTGATGATCAGGTTGGTGATGCGTTCCTTTATTCCGTTTCGGCTGCCGTGCGGCAGGCAAACCATTGAGCATGGGCAGGTATGTCCATTGTCAGCTATTTTTATACATTTTGTATGTTGTTTATTTTGTTATTTTTGGAGAGAGATGAGATGAGGTGTTGTTGTTGTTGGCAGGTTTTATGAACTTCATCCATCGTTATTCTTTTTTAGCTGCTTTTTGCAGATCGAATTGCGTAAGGTCTAAACTTTGACCAAGTAAAAATTGAGCGATCGTGATTTGTGTATAGAACACTTTCACCAATGTAATAAATACGGAATATACATGCACTCCCCACATAAAGCAGGATGAGTGATGTAATCTCATTTTGTATATAGCATGAGTGCGCTACTTAAATTATATGTCATCCAGAGAAAACGGCATTTATTTAAATCGAACGTGATTTGAAAAATCACACAAATTTGCTAATACAAGTATTAGCAAATGGTAAATTCCGTTTAACTTTTATTAACTTGCAGGTATATTTTTGTAACAATACTATTACAATTTGTACTGTACAAATTTAGCGCATATTGTTGAAAATGGATTTTGCATAGTTATCTTTTTTTTTTTTTTTTTTTTTTAGTTCGATTTTTTCTCTCTCTCTCTCTTTTTTTATTTTCAGATCCGAGTATTGTTGGAAGACGCTGAAGAACGCTTGTGATGTCGTCGTGGGACTAATTCACAGAGGATGCATTCTGTCCGGCTCGCAGAATGACGCCGTGAGACGCCATACAGGACCAGGTAAGTGAATCATCCATCAGTGCAGTTGTATTATAAATGTCAATGCTAAATTAACAATTTCTGTTTTTTGTTTTTCCTTGCAGGTAGTAGAGGAGCGCCAGGAGGCGCAGCCCGGATAATCTTTGAACAGCATCGTCGTCATTGGATTGGATTGGATTTACAGCATGACCAGTAACTGGCCCTTACAGTGCCGCCCGGCTAGGCTGAATAAACTCAACACTAGGCACGATCGACAAGGGGGACCAGCTTGATATGCCCTATAATCCGCTGAATACGTCCGATCAAAACACCGGAGGTGACAGGATGATTAATTGGAAAATATTGGTCGTGGTGCAGCAACAGTTCATATCGCTAAGCTGTGCCGAGTCGATTCTAGTCCAGTGTAAAGATCAAAATGTAGATTTTAATTTTTTTACTCTTTTTTTCCCAGATTATGGCATGCAGCGAGGGATGGATGGTGTATGCTAGTTGGACGCTGGGCAGCCATGGAAGCTTCGGAAGCGACGTTGCGAAGGCTAAATGATGCAGCAATACAAGCCCCATTATACGGAGACAGTGTCATCGCAATTTAGCCAAATCTCATCCTTGCCTGTATTGGCCACTGTATTGACGTTCGCTCGGTTGACATGGAACGTAAGAAGAAATCATTATAAAATGGCAATTGAGTTAACTTTTAATTGAATTATTTATCATTTTTAGAGAGACGCAGTTGGTGTTGCATCTATTTGCCAATATTTGGAGAAGTAGCAGCATGACAGGCTGGCCCGACACGGTGCCGCCACAGGCGACAAGGGGGACCAGCTGTATGCCCATTTTTTAGCCTCTGGGTGAAGATCCAGTGGCGCTGCGACGATCCGGCGAGTGATGCCTGTGAAATGTTTGTCAGAAGCGGCGTGCCACGCTGCATGACGATTGTCAACATTTGTAGATCAAACTTTAATCCAAGATTAAATTTAGATAATATCTTGCACTAATTGATTCTGCAGATTTTCCAGGTTTACTGTTAGAAGTTGGTCCGCGTCGGTAACTGCTTGCTCAATTCTCGGCAAGGGTATCGGGAGCACTTGTCTCAAATGTGTGGGCGCTGGCATTGAGGTTTGCTGTGTGCCATCAACTGTTGGTCGTTGAGCGCTAAGTTGGTCCGGTCGTTCTGCGTGCAGCCCAGGCAAAATTAATTCTTGAATAATTGCTGGCTGGTGTTGAGTAACTTCTGCGAGCCGTTCACGTGTGATCTCGCCGTTTCTATATCTGCGACGTAGGTTATTAATGGTCAACTCACCGAAACGTTCGCCAATGAGATCCTCAGGCCGAGGTTGTGTGAAGAAAGGGTGGCGTGGAGCAGTTGCACGTCGCTCGGCTCTTCGAGCAGCATCCATCTCGTGTTGGAAACGGACAAGTGTGGGCAATTTTTCGCCTTGTGTTAGCTGCGACTGTGTTCGTTGTTGCAATTGCCGTTGTAGAGGTAGAACATGCTTCCGAAACTGCTCCATATATCTTGGCCGAGCCAAACGCTGTGGTATGTGAGGATGAGAGATGAGTTTTCTCGCCTCCTCGTTTGGGTGCATGAGCAGAGAGTTGGCCAGCCTGCCACTACCAAGTTGGAAAACCTCGTCAAGATTTTTGATGTTAAATCTGTCGTGCATCGTTTGGTTTCTTGTGAACCAGGGCGCATCAGTTATTCTTCTTAGAATCTTATTTTGGATGATTTCGATGCGTCGGACTTGCGCATTTGATGCCAAAGCACCCCAGATAGATAGGGCGTAGTGCCAGATGGGTGCCAGCAGTTGCTTATATACCACCGCTTTGCATTCCTTAGACAGCTTGCACCTTTTGCCGAAGAGCCATTCCAGTTTTTTGTGCCCAGCCCATAGTTTGGTGGAGAGTTGGGTAACATGGTGTTTGAGGGTAAGTTTGCGATCCATGACCAGCCCGAGATAGCAGTGTTTTGTTTTATTAGAGACTTGCTGTCCGTTTAACTTCAACGGGGGCGCATTTGTAAACAGATCCGGGTTTCGCAATGTATAAATAACATGTGCTGTCTTGTTAGCGTTTATGTTTATGCACCAGCGGTTTGCCCATTCCATGAAATGTTTTAAGTACCTTTGGTTGTCCGCAATAGCGTTGTGAGGGGTGTTCCTTGCACACATTATAATGGTGTCGTCGGCATATGTAGACAGCATCATATTCACTTCAGAGCTAGATGGGCCACCCCAGTCATCAAGCATTACCATTGAGGGTAACGGCATGTCCGATGAGAAGATCGTATAGAGGATCGGGCCTAGGCAGCTTCCTTGGGGGACGCCGGCTGCTATTCCTTTAAGGCTCGATTTGGTTCCATCGCTGCCTTTGACCAAGAATTTCCGGTCGCTCAGATAGCTTTGTAGAACCAAGAACAGCGTAGGTGGCAGGAGTTTGATCAGCTTGGCCAGTAATCCCTCATGCCATACCCTATCGAAAGCCTCCGTTATGTCTATGAAGACAGCCGAGCAAAATTGGCGTCTCTCATATGCCTTCAGAATATATTGAGACACTCTCGCTAGCTGTTGTTCCGTACCGTGTTCTCTTCTAAAGCCGAATTGGTGGTATGGAACGGCATCCGCAAACTCTGCGCACTCGAAGAGTCTATGCATGAGGAGCTTTTCGAGAATTTTCGATAGGCCGGATAGGAGGCTAATCGGTCGGTATGATGACACTTGATCCGTGCTTTTGCCGGGCTTTAGTATCATCGTAATTGTGGCGCATTTCCACTGGCTAGGAAAATGTCCATATCTAAGGATGCTGTTGTAAATCAAGGCAAGATAAATAACAGCTTTTTGAGGTAATGACTTTATTGTGAAATTGTCAATTTTGTCAGCTCCAGGTGATTTTTTATTTTCCAGCAAAGCGATTTCCAGCTTAATTTCCAACGGGGTGATCGGCCGGAAAGGTGGTGTATAAGCAGCAGGTTGAGCTGCTTCGGCTTCACTGTTCTCACGTTGTAGTTGTAGTTTTAGCTGAAGTTGCTGTTGGAGCTCTGCTTGAATCTCGGAGCGAATGCTAGTGGTGTTGGTGAGTATTGGCTTGAAGCGTTCCTCTAGGTGTTCGGCAAAAGCTTCGGCTTTTTCCTCGCTGCTTTTGGTCCATCTGATGCCGTTGTTGTTGTTGGCTCCCGTATTGGCTGTACCAATCAACTTTAGGGGCCAGTTTGGCATGGGCTGGCGTCTCAGCTTATCTGTGTACTTCCACAGTTTTTGCATCTTGTAGCGATCGTTCGTATCTATTTGTTTGAGCTGATTGTTGAAGTACACAGACTTGTTCGAACGTAATGCCTTCCTTAGACGATTTTGCGCTTGCCTATACACTTGAGCAGCCTCAGATGTTCGTAGTGCAATCATATCACGTTTGCATTGCTGCTTATTTAGTAATAAACTGTGTGTGTGGGCGTCCAACTGATGGCGATGTGGTAATTGGTTACCATTTAGGCGATTTTGATGAGTTGGAATAGCTGCTTTTGCTGCATCATGAACGTTTTGTGTAAATATGTTTATGGCATCTTCAATGTCGAGCCCTGATTTTATTTCAGTATTTAACAATATGCTTTGATTAAGATAATCCTGGAAGAGTTCGATGTTCGCATTTTTAGGCAGTAGACGTCTCTTGCTAGTGGCTATTGTGCTAATATTGGTGTTGCCAAGACCAATATGCACATGGATTGGCAGGTGGTCAGAATCCAGGTCGACTGTCGAATACGTTCTCATTCTCTCGTTGTTGATGCCACCAGAGATTGAGAAATCTATGGCAGAGGGTCTCTTTCTCCTATCGTACGGATAGTGGGTGGCACCTCCAGTTGCAAGTATTTTGTAGCGGTTGCTGTTGTGTACGCAGCTCATGAGGGCTTTACCGCGTTGGCAGGCACGTGTATTGCCCCACCATGAGTGTTTAGCGTTCCAGTCCCCGCACAGTAGAAAGCCAGAGTTGGGTTCGAAGTTGTCAATGTAGTCGAAAAGATCCTTGAAGTTGTGTGCGGCCCATATATGTTGAGGTGGACAATAGATGGGGGCGATAACCAAACTTTGTGCATTATTGTTGTTGTTGCTGCTGCTGCTGGCGTTGAGCGTGATGGAAATTGGTGCGCATTGTATATAAGGGAGTTCAATTGGTGGTAGGGCAATGTGTTTAATATTTTGCCTAATAATAATTGTAACTCCTCCTTTTTTGTAGTTGTTTGGATTAACGGCCGTGTAATTCAAAAAACCATCTATGTTGGAAAATATGTTGGTTGTTTTTGGCTGACGGGTCTCGGTAATCAGCATGGCATCCAGTTGGTGTCGATGGATAAATGCTTCAATCTCGTGTTGCTTATTACGAGCGCCATTAGCATTCCAATACGCAATTTTAAAGGAGTTGCGGTATTGGAATGTGCAATGGGTGTCTATGTTGTTGCTGCTGCTGCCGCTAGCTGGTCTGTTTAGTGTTATTGTTGGTGTGCTAGACATAGTACATATCATTGGCGGTGGCAGAATCTACGCTATTGGAGCGAGATGATATGCTGGTACCTGATTTTATTTTATTCATACCAACATTTAAGTTTACGATACAGACAATTGCTTCCAATAATTTATCCAGTTTAGCCTCCAATCGAGCTAAAGGCTGTTCATCCTGCTCAAGGTCGCTTTTCAGTAGATTAGCCGTTGCTGTTGCTGCTGTTGCTGGTGCTTCACTCACTGATGTTGGTAAGTTGTTTTGATGTTGTTGTAGCTGGTGTTGATGAAGATGTTGTTGCCTCTCAAAATATTGCTGTTGTTGTTGCTTGGCTCTGAGCTTGCGTTGCAGCTCCTCAAGGTGTTTCGCAGCTGGGCCAGGTGCAACAGCACTATTGGTATTGACATTGGTTTTGATGTTGTTGTCAATGGTAGTGATGATTGTACCTTTAGGCTTTGGGTTGTTGATGGCACTCTGATATTTTTGTTTCTGGTGTCGCATCCTTGGTGTTGATTGATTTTGCCTTTGTTGCTGCTTATGTGGGTGTTGTTTTTTCGTACCCGGTGTTGGAATCACTCGTTGCTGCTGTTGTTGTTGCTGCTGCTGTTGTTGTAGATAAGTGAGGTCGATGTTGTTGACATTGTTGTTGTTGGCAGTCGATCCAACGTTGCCATTGCGCAGAATCCAACTGTAGGTTGTGTTTGGATTTCTGGCTGTATTTGCGGGCGCTGTCTGGTGGCTTTTATACGTTTGTGGCTGTGGCTGGTGTCTCTGTTGCAGATGGTGTTGTCGGTGATGTTCTTGACGCTGCTGTCGCATTTGTTGCTGATGCCTTGATTGTTGCTTGCTTGCAATACCAACACCATATACTTTATTTGCGCGCATTTCATCCCTAGCCCTTTTGTACCTCGCACAGCCCTTGTACGAGCTTATGTGACTTTCGCCACAATTGGCACATTTGGGATTCACGCTCCTGGGCTTCTTGCAGTCCGTCGTTGCATGCTCACCCGCGCATTTCATGCATCTAAACGGCCTACGACAATAGTTTTTCGTATGACCGAATAGTTGGCATCGATGGCATTGTGGCGGTTCGCGGGGCTTTGCCATACGTTCAACTATTATTGATTGATTGCCCAGAGATTCAATCTTCAGGACACTCAGATGTGCACCATTGGGTATGGGTTCCAATTCTAGTTCGAACATGTGCATTGGTCGTCCAGTGAATCTATGCTTCATTATGCGTATGAACTTGGTGTTAAAGCCATAGGACTTGAGTTCATCGGTAATGGTAGAGCATGGTGTGGCCGAGTGCAGTTTTTTGATGACTATCCGGAATCCTTTGCTTTTTTTCGCCTGATGGGTATGGAGCGGTATGTTATCCTTAGTTAAGATGTCGTGAATGGCAGTGTAGGTTGGCATATCCGCGCATTTCACTCGTAGAGCATTTTTAGCTGTACATCTTGTAGTGAACTTGCCGACAGCAGGATTGCTATTCAGCTTTTCGAGAAGTGGCATGATGTCGGGGACCATAGGCAAGAATAAGAGTGGAATTTTCTTGCCTATGTTTATGTCCCGCACCTGTTGTCGCTGTTGCAGTATTAGTTGCTGTGCTTTTTGTTGTTGTTGCTGCAACAGTTGCTGTGTTTTTGCCCATTCCTGTTGCGACGACGGAGACGGTGTTATGTCATTGGCGTTGGTGTCCATGGCTATACTAGTGTCGTCAGGCTCCTCGGTATTTGGCTGCGTAGTTTCGCCATCTTCAACAGCAGGGTTGTTGTTGTTGAAGTTGTTGCCGCTGATGTTGTCAGTGTTGATGTTGTTGTTGTCGTTGTGCCGATGAGGAGCAACATTATCAACGGCATCAGCATCCTCTCTTGCCTTTTTCCTTCTGGCCTCATGCTGCAGTTCGGTTGCAAATTTACTTTTGTATGCTGGTGTTTTTAGCAGATCCGTTCCAAGCATGTCCTGAATCCCCGTTGAAGTATGCGCATCCTTGTCAGCGTCATCTTCAAACTCGTCCGACGTGATTGGCCTTCTCCTCTTGAGCGGTGAACTGACCATGTCTACTTTAATTGCTGCTTCTGCGTCGTTTTTAGCCTGCTGAATAGCTTTGATGGGGGTAGCGGGTAGTGGTGCAATATCTTCGGGCAATAGTGGCGGCACACGAGTCAGCCATTCCGACACCATCTCACTATTCCCGTTGCTGTTATTTTTATTATTATTATTACACATCCGTGGTGGCGCTGCGGTAGCTATTGCTTCTGCAGTGTCAATATCATTGTTTGTTTTGTGCGACACTGGGAACAGGCATTTTTTACTATTCATTGTATTTTTTATAAATGTACTTGGGTCCATTTTTGATAGTTTTGTAGTGGTTGTTGTTGCTTTATGTTGTCAACGTTGTCATTTGCACTAGTTTTTATATTGTTTTCAATTTTATTTTATTTGTGATATTAATTTTGACTTTGTCGTCAGTATTGGCGTTGTTGCTGTTGTTTTTGTTATTTTTGTTAAGCGTGTTGGTTTGCAGTTGGGGAATTTGCACTGCTTGTCGTTTTAATTTTGTAGAGTTTAATTTTAAGTGTTCTTTTGTCAGCTTGTAATAGCTTTTGTCGAATTTAGTTGGTAATTGTTTTTTCACTTTCACATTCGCACTGCTTGTTTTGGCGCTCTCATTAATTGCATTGAGTGACTTTTGGTTGAGTTTTGTCACTGTAAGCTGCTTCTGCTTCTGCTGCGGCGAATTAGTTGGCGGCAAAAATGTTTGTGGTTTTTTGTCTCTTTTGGCTATTGAGTCGGTTGTTGCTGATCTCGCATGTTTTGTATGATCTTCTTCGGCATAGCGGGACTTGAGTGACTCGTTGCTATGGGCACTTGTGACATTGACGAAAGAAAGGTCAACTTCGGTCGAATGACGCCTGTTTTCCAGTATGGTGGAATCCAGATGGTCATCGCCCTCTGATTCGAACCATGACTCGATTCGTGGGCCATGTGATGAGCTGCTGTGATTGCTGCTGTTGAGACTGCCGCATGGGTATGGGCAGGTTGAGATGTCGGAGTCAGAGATTAGCGATATTATATCGCATTTGTCCTCTACTGCTCCATTTTTCTCAAACACAAAGGTCGCCAACTCTTCTTTGTGGCCCGGAGTGGACACTTCCTCGGTCAGCAACTGGTACACTTTGCCGTTTTTCACTGTTTTTTGAGCACCAGTGGCGTCCATATTGAACGATTTTAAGTTCGTGTTTTTTGGTTATAATTTTTTTCTATTTTTCTCTTCACGAGCTTTTTCTTGCACTTTTTCAAGTCTTTATTTTTTCAATAAAATGTTTGTTAATAAGTGTTCCCCATTCCACTCACTCACTCACACTTTTTTTAATTTTTCTATATCTTATGGCCAGTTTTTTGGGTTTGTTTAAAGTTTAATTAAATTCATCATCTTTTTTTTTTTGTGTCAATAAACTTTTGTGTGTCCTTTATTATTTTAAACATTTTTCTCATATTTCCTAGCACATAGAAAATAATTTTATAAGCACTTGTGCTTTTTACAAAAAATTTCTAAAACTTAGGGCGGTTGGAAGAAAAACGCGTGCGGACACAGTGACGGCCGGCGAACAACTTTGCCGGTCCTATTACAATACCCTTCTCATTATTCTATAGCGAACAACCTAATAAGAGCAGAACGTGAACCTATACAAAAAGTGAGTCTTATAAATTTAGTTAACGTTACTTTAAAAATATTATAACAATAAAAATTTTAACTATACTGCGACATAAATGACAATTGTGAACAGCATGAAATGACAATTTAAAATTAAACATACAATTTTAAAATTTCAAATTTTCTGGTGTTAGCGCTGCCAGACATGTTTTTTGGGTGAATGGCAACTTGTTTGGTATGTCACTTGTTGCTGTTTGCATGCATTTTGCAACACTAGCAACATGTGTTTTGAGTGTGATGCTAAGCACAATTGAATTGGCAAAATGGCAGACTACATGAAACATAAAATAAAACATTTATCTTAATATTAATCAATATTTTTTCTTATATCTTTGCAGGTACATTGACGGTTGGATGCAGCAGCGCTGGAAAATGGACCCAAGGATGCCTTCCGGATGTCAGGTAAGTAGTGGTTTGTGTGTGTTCCTTTCTTTTGCAGGCTATTGGCGATTTAGTTGTTTCCTATATTTTTCTTTCCAGATTTTAGCAGGCGCTGATGATGTGGGCCAGGAACCAAGGATGACGCATGCCATCTGGATGCCGGGTAAGTTGCAGGTAGATGACTCATTTGCAAATAGCAAAAATATCAAAGCTTTAACTATTTTTAATTCGTTTTTGCAGGTATTTTTGTCGGACGCTGGCGAACGCCTATGATGTGGATTCCGTGTGCCACTCACGGATGCCACCAGCCATGCCGGAAATTTGAACTTCGCGAACACTGGATGCAGGCGACAATGTGATGACAGAGATAAGTGACGAATTTTGTGTTTTGGCAAAATTAATTTTAATTAATTATTGCTTATACTTCTTTTCTTTGCAGGTAGTGGTAGGACGCTTGATGTTGGACGATCCGGATGATGTCTTCGCTGGATCCAAATGATGAGCTGCAGACCCCAAGGATGAACCAGGTAAGTGCAAATAGCCAAAAATATATGATTTAAAAATCAAAATCTCAACTATTTGTAATTCGTTTTTTTTTTGCAGGTATTTTGTCGGACGGTGGTAGACGCTTATGATGTGAAATCCGTGGATCACGCACAATGCCACCAGCCATGCCGGAAGTGTGAACTTCGCGAACACTGGATGCAGGCGACAATGTGATGACCAGATAAGTGACGAATTTTTTTTTTGTGTTTTAGCAATATCAATTTGTAATTAATTTTTGCTTTTTGCTTTTCTTTGCAGGTACTGGCAGGACGTTTGATGTAGGATGAACCGCCTGAATGATGTCTTCGCTGGATCCAAACGATGAGCTGCCACCCCAAGGATGGACCAGGTAAGTGCAAATAGCAAAATATTTGATTTAAAAATCAACATTTTAACTATTTTGTATTGATCTTTTTTTCAGGTATTTATGACAAAATTTGTGTGCACGAGAAAAATCAATGTGAAATTAACTTTTGCTTTTTCATATTTTCTTTGCAGGTAGTGGTAGGACGCTTGATGTTGGACGATCCGGATGATGTCTTCGCTGGATCCAAATGATGAGCTGCCAACCCCAAGGATGAACCAGGTAAGTGCAAATAGCAAAAATATTTGATTTAAAAATCAAAATTTTAACTATTTATAATTCGTTTTTTTTTTTGCAGGTATTTTGTCGGACGGTGGTAGACGCTTATGATGTGGATTCCGTGGATCACGCACAATGCCACCAGCCATGCCGTAAGTGTGAACTTCGCGAACACTGGATGCAGGCGACAATGTGATGACCAGATAAGTGACGAATTTTTTGTTGTGTTTTAGCAATATCAATTTGTAATTAATTTTTGCTTTTCTTCTTTTCTTTGCAGGTACTGGTAGGACGTTTGATGTTAGATGAGCCGCCTGGATGATGTCTTCGCTGGATCCAGTCGATGAGCTGCCAACCCCAATGATGACCCAGGTAAGTGACTAGTGCAAAAAAAAAGCAAAATATTGATTTAAAAATCAAAATTATAACTATTTTGTATTTATCTTGTTTGCAATTTTGGCAAAATTTGTGTGCGTGAGAAAAATCAATGTGAAATTAATTTTGCTTTTTCTTATTTTCTTTGCAGGTAGTGGTAGGACGCTTGATGTTGGACGATCCGGATGATGTCTTCGCTGGATCCAAATGATGAGCTGCCAACCCCAAGGATGAACCAGGTAAGTGCAAATAGCAGAAATATTTGATTTAAAAATCAAAATTCTAACTATTTGTAATTCGTTTTTTTTTTTGCAGGTATTTTGTCGGACGGTGGTAGACGCTTATGATGTGAATTCCGTGGATCACGCACAATGCCACCAGCCATGCCGGAAGTGTGAACTTCGCGAACACTGGATGCAGGCGACAATGTGATGACCAGATAAGTGACGAATTTTTTTTTGTGTTTAGCAAAATCAATTAGTAATTAATTTTTGCTTTTTCTTCTTTTCTTTGCAGGTACTATCAGGACGTTTGATGTAGGATGAACCGCCTGAATGATGTCTTCGCTGGATCCAAACGATGAGCTGCCACCCCCAAGGATGGACCAGGTAAGTGCAAATAGCCAAAAATATATGATTTAAAAATCAATATTTTAACTATTTTGTATTGATCTTTTTTGCAGGTATTTATGACAAAATTTGTGTGCGCGAGAAAAATCAATGTGAAATTAATTTTAGCTTTTTCTTATTTTCTTTGCAGGTAGTGGTAGGACGCTTGATGTTGGACGATCCGGATGATGTCTTCGCTGGATCCAAATGATGAGCTGCCAACCCCAAGGATGAACCAGGTAAGTGCAAATAGCAAAAATATTTGATTTAAAAATCAAAATTCTAACTATTTGTAATTCGTTTTTTTTTTTGCAGGTATTTTGTCGGACGGTGGTAGACGCTTATGATGTGAATTCCGTGGATCACGCACAATGCCACCAGCCATGCCGGAAGTGTGAACTTCGCGAACACTGGATGCAGGCGACAATGTGATGACCAGATAAGTGACGAATTTTATGTTGTGTTTAGCAAAATCAATTAGTAATTAATTTTTGCTTTTTCTTCTTTTCTTTGCAGGTACTATCAGGACGTTTGATGTAGGATGAACCGCCTGGATGATGTCTTCGCTGGATCCAAACGATGAGCTGCCACCCCCAAGGATGGACCAGGTAAGTGCAAATAGCCAAAAATATATGATTTAAAAATCAATACTTTAACTATTTTGTATTGATCTTTTTTGCAGGTATTTTTTGGCAAAATTTGTTGGCGTGAGAAAAATCAATGTGAAATTAATTTTTGCTTTTTCATATTTTCTTTGCAGGTAGTGGTAGGACGCTTGATGTTGGACGATCCGGATGATGTCTTCGCTGGATCCAAATGATGAGCTGCAGACCCCAAGGATGAACCAGGTAAGTGCAAATAGCAAAAGTATTTGATTTAAAAATCAAAATTTTAACTATTTGTAATTCGTTTTTTTTTTGCAGGTATTTTGTCGGACGGTGGTAGACGCCTATGATGTTGATTCCGTGGATCAGCTCATTGCCACCAGCCATGCCGGAAGTGTGAACTTCGCGAACACTGGATGCAGGCGACAATGTGATGACCAGATAAGTGACGAATTTTTTTGTGTGTTTAGCAAAATCAATTGTAATTAATTTTGCTTTTTTCTTTTCTTTGCAGGTACTAGCAGGACGTTTGATGTAGGATGAACCGCCTGAATGATGTCTTCGCTGGATCCAAACGATGAGCTGCCACCCCCAAGGATGGACCAGGTAAGTGCAAATAGCAAAATATTTGATTTAAAAAACGATACTTTAACTATTTTGTATTGATCTTTTTTGCAGGTATTTTTGGCAAAATTTGTGTGCGTGAGAGAAATCAATGTGAAATTAATTTTGACTTTTTCTTATTTTCTTTGCAGGTAGTGGTAGGACGCTTGATGTTGGACGATCCGGATGATGTCTTCGCTGGATCCAAATGATGAGCTGCAGACCCCAAGGATGAACCAGGTAAGTGCAAATAGCAAAAGTATTTGATTTAAAAATCAAAATTTTAACTATTTGTAATTCGTTTTTTTTGCAGGTATTTTGTCGGACGGTGGCGGACGCCTACGATGCGGATTCCGTGGATCAACTCATTGCCACCAGCCATGCCGGAAGTTTGGACTCCGCGATCACTGGATGCAGGCGACAAAAAGATGACAAGATAAGTGACTAAATTTTTTTTTTTTTTTGTGTTTAGCAAAATCAATTAGTAATTAATTTTGCTTTTTCTTATTTTCTTTGCAGGTAGTGGTAGGACGCTTGATGTTGGACGATCCGGATGATGTCTTCGCTGGATCCAAATGATGAGCTGCCAACCCCAAGGATGAACCAGGTAAGTGCAAATAGCAAAATATTTGATTTAAAATCAAATCTAACTTTGTAATTCGTTTTTTGTTTTTGCAGTATTTTGTCGACGGTGGCGGACGCCTACGATGCGGATTCCGTGGACACACATGCCCAGCCATGCGGAAGTGTGACTCGCGCACTGGATGCAGGCGACAAGGATGACAGATAAGTGACGAATTTTATTTTTTTTTTGTTTGCAAATCATTGTATTAATTTTTCTTTTTTTCTTTGCAGGTAGTGGTAGGACGCTTGATGTTGGACGATCCGGATGATGTCTTCGCTGGATCCAAACGATGAGTTGCCACCCCCAAGGATGGACCAGGTAAGTGCAAATAGCAAAAATATTGATTTAAAAATCAAAATTTTAACTATTTGTAATTCGTTTTTTTGCAGGTATTTTGTCGGACGGTGGCGGACGCCTACGATGCGGATTCCGTGGCACTCACGCATGCCACCAGCCATGCCGGAAGTTTGGACTCCACGATCACTGGATGCAGGCGACAAAAAGATGACAAGATAAGTGACAAAATTTGTTTATTTTTTTTTGTGTTTAGCAAAATCAATTAGTAATTAATTTTTGCTTTTTCTTATTTTCTTTGCAGGTAGTGGTAGGACGCTTGATGTTGGACGATCCGGATGATGTCTTCGCTGGATCCAAATGATGAGCTGCCAACCCCAAGGATGAACCAGGTAAGTGCAAATAGCAAAAATATTTGATTTAAAAATCAAAATTTTAACTATTTGTAATTCGTTTTTTTTTGCAGGTATTTTGTCGGACGGTGGTAGACGCCTATGATGTTGATTCCGTGGATCAACTCATTGCCACCAGCCATGCCGGAAGTTTGGACTCCACGATCACTGGATGCAGGCGACAATGTGATGATCCGGTTGGTGATGCGTTCCTTTATTCCGTTTCGGCTGCCGTGCGGCAGGCAAACCATTGAGCATGGGCAGGTATGTCCATTGTCAGCTATTTTTATACATTTTGTATGTTGTTTATTTTGTTATTTTTGGAGAGAGATGAGATGAGGTGTTGTTGTTGTTGGCAGGTTTTATGAACTTCATCCATCGTTATTCTTTTTTAGCTGCTTTTTGCAGATCGAATTGCGTAAGGTCTAAACTTTGACCAAGTAAAAATTGAGCGATCGTGATTTGTGTATAAAACACTTTCACCAATGTAATAAATACGGAATATACATGCACTCCCCACATAAAGCAGGATGAGTGATGTAATCTCATTTTGTATATAGCATGAGTGCGCTACTTAAATTATATGTCATCCAGAGAAAACGATATTTATTTAAATCGAACGTGATTTGAAAAATCACACAAATTTGCTAACACAAGTATTAGCAAATGGTAAATTCCGTTTAACTTTTATTAGCTTGCAGGTATATTTTGGTTTTTTGTAACAATACTATTCCAATTTGTACTGTACAAATTTAGCGCATATTGTTGAAAATGGATTTTGCATAGTTATATATATTTTTTTTTTTTTTTAAATTCGATTTTTCTCTCTCTCTCTCTCTCTTTTTATTTTCAGATCCGAGTATTGTTGGAAGACGCTGAAGAACGCTTATGATGTCGTCGTGGGACTAATTCACAGAGGATGCATTCTGCCCGACTCGCAGAATGACGCCGTGAGACGCCATACAGGACCAGGTAAGTGAATCATCCATCAGTGTAGTTGTATTAGAAATGTCAATGCTGAATTAATAATTTCTGTTTTTTGTTTTTCCTTGCAGGTAGTAGAGGAGTGCCAGGAGGCGCAGCCAGGATAATCTTTGAACAGCATCGTCGTCATTGGATTGGATTGGATTTACAGCATGACCAGTAACTGGCCCTTACAGTGCCGCCCGGCTAGGCTGAATAAATTCAACACTAGGCACGAGCGACAAGGGGACCAGCTTGATATGCCCTATAATCCGCTGAATACGTCCGATCAAAACACCGGAGGTGACAGGATGATTAATTGGAAAATATTGGTCGTAATGCAGCAACAGTTCGTATCGCTAAGCTGTGCCGAGTCGATTCTAGTCCAGTGTAAAGATCAAAATGTAGATTTTAATTTTTTTCTCTTTTTTTCCCAGATTATGGCATGTGGCGAGGGATGGATGGTGTATGCTAGTTGGACGCTGAGAGCAGCCATGGAAGCTTCGGAAGCGACGTTGCAAAGGCTAAATGATGCAGCAATACAAGCCCCATTATACGGAGGCAGTGTCATCGCAAATTTAGCCAAATCTCATCCTTGCCTGTATTGGCCACTGTATTGACGTTCGCTCGGTTGACATGGAACGTAAGAAGAAATCATTATAAAATGGCAATTGAGTTAGCTTTTAATTGAATTATTTATCATTTTTAGAGAGACGCAGTTGGTGTTGCATCTATTTGCCAATATTTGGAGAAGGAGCAGTATGACAGGCTGGCCCGACACGGTGCCGCCACAGGCGACAAGGGGGACCAGCTGTATGCCCATTTTTTAGCCTCTGGGTGAAGATCCAGTGGCGCTGCGACGATCCGGCGAGTGATGCCTGTGAAATGTTTGTCAGAAGCGGAATCCAAGATTAAATTTAGATAATATCTTGCTCTAATTGATTCTGCAGATTTTCCAGGTTTACTGTTAGAAGTTGGTCCGCGTCGGTAACTGCTTGCTCAATTCTCGGCAAGGGTATCGAGAGCACTTGTCTCAAATGTGTGGGCGCTGGCATTGAGGTTTGCTGTGTGCCATCAACTGTTGGTCGTTGAGCGCTAAGTTGGTCCGGTCGTTCTGCGTGCAGCCCAGGCAAAATTAATTCTTGAATAATTGCTGGCTGGTGTTGAGTGACTTCTGCGAGCCGTTCACGTGTGATCTCGCCGTTTCTATATATGCGACGTAGGTTATTAATGGTCAACTCACCGAAACGTTCGCCAATGAGATCCTCAGGCCGAGGTTGTGTGAAGAAAGGGTGGCGTGGAGCGGTTGCACGTCGCTCGGCTCTTCGAGCAGCATCCATCTCGTGTTGGAAACGGACAAGTGTGGGCAATTTTTCGCCACGTGTTAGCTGCGACTGTGTTCGTTGTTGCAATTGCCGTTGTAGAGGTAGAACATGCTTCCGAAACTGCTCCATATATCTTGGCCGAGCCAAACGCTGTGGTATGTGAGGATGAGAGATGAGTTTTCTCGCCTCCTCGTTTGGGTGCATGAGCAGAGAGTTGGCCAGCCTGCCACTAACAAGTTGGAAAACCTCGTCAAGATTTTTGATGTTAAATCTGTCGTGCAACGTTTGGTTTCTTGTGAACCAGGGCGCATCAGTTATTCTTCTTAGAATCTTATTTTGGATGATTTCGATGCGTCGGACTTGCGCATTTGATGCCAAAGCACCCCAGATAGATAGGGCGTAGTGCCAGATGGGTGCCAGCAGTTGCTTATATACCACCGCTTTGCATTCCTTAGACAGCTTGCACCTTTTGCCGAAGAGCCATTCCAGTTTTTTGTGCCCGGCCCATAGTTTGGTGGAGAGTTGGGTAACATGGTGTTTGAGGGTAAGTTTTCGATCCATGACAAGCCCGAGGTAGCAGTGTTTTGTTTTGTTAGAGACTTGCTGTCCGTTTAACTTCAATGAGGGCGCATTTGTAAACAGTTCCGGGTTTCGCAAGGTGTAAATAACATGTGCTGTCTTGTTTGCGTTTATGTTTATGCACCAGCGGTTTGCCCATTCCATGAAATGTTTTAGGTACCTTTGGTTGTCCGCAATAGCGTTTTGAGGGGTGTTCCTTGCACACATTATAATGGTGTCGTCGGCATATGTAGACAGCATCATATTCACTTCAGAGCTAGATGGGCCACCCCAGTCATCAAGCATTACCATTGAAGGTAACGGCATGTCTGATGAAAAGATCGTATAGAGGATCGGGCCTAGGCAGCTTCCTTGGGGGACGCCGGCTGCTATTCCTTTAAGGCTCGATTTGGTTCCATCGCTGCCTTTGACCAAGAATTTCCGGTCGCTCAGATAGCTTTGTAGAACCATGAACAGCGTAGTTGGCAGGAGTTTGATCAGCTTGGCCAGTAATCCCTCATGCCATACCCTATCGAAAGCCTCCGTTATGTCTATGAAGACAGCCGAGCAAAATTGGCGTCTCTCATATGCCTTCAGAATATATTGAGACACTCTCGCTAGCTGTTGTTCCGTACCGTGTTCTCTTCTAAAGCCGAATTGGTGGTATGGAACGGCATCCGCAAACTCTGCGCACTCGAAGAGTCTATGCATGAGGAGCTTTTCGAGAATTTTCGATAGGCCGGATAGGAGGCTAATCGGTCGGTATGATGACACTTGATCCGTGCTTTTGCCGGGCTTTAGTATCATCGTAATTGTGGCGCATTTCCACTGGCTAGGAAAATGTCCATATCTAAGGATGCTGTTGTAAATCAAGGCAAGATAAATAACAGCTTTTTGAGGTAATGACTTTATTGTGAAATTGTCAATTTTGTCAGCTCCAGGTGATTTTTTATTTTCCAGCAAAGCGATTTCCAGCTTAATTTCCAACGGGGTGATCGGCCGGAAAGGTGGTGTATAAGCAGCAGGTTGAGCTGCTTCGGCTTCACTGTTCTCACGTTGTAGTTGTAGTTTTAGCTGAAGTTGCTGTTGGAGCTCTGCTTGAATCTCGGAGCGAATGCTAGTGGTGTTGGTGAGTATTGGCTTGAAGCGTTCCTCTAGGTGTTCGGCAAAAGCTTCGGCTTTTTCCTCGCTGCTTTTGGTCCATCTGATGCCGTTGTTGTTGTTGGCTCCCGTATTGGCTGTACCAATCAACTTTAGGGGCCAGTTTGGCATGGGCTGGCGTCTCAGCTTATCTGTGTACTTCCACAGTTTTTGCATCTTGTAGCGATCGTTCTTTTTTTTTCAGATGTGGTGCCTGTGCGAACGTTTGTTTGCGTTCGCGACACGAGCTCGTCTTGCAGAGGCTGCGTGCTGGCACATTCACGGTCGACTTTTTTTTTTTCAGATGTGGTGCCTGTGCGAACGTTTGTTTGCGTTCGCGACACGAGCTCGTCTTGCAGAGGCTGCGTGCTGGCACATTCACGGTCGACTGAGAACTGAGTCGCCTTGCTTTATTAAGAAAAATACTCATCTTATTACTCTTAGGCGAGCAACTTAATATGAATATACATGGACCTGGGTAAGCTTATGAATTAAGTAAAATTAAAAATTAACAAAGTAAAAATATTGTAAGAACGTTGTCTTAACAATATGACATGACATTTAAAATTAAATTTTCTTTTGCGAATTAATTACATATTACATTTTTAAAATTTTTTCAAATTCAAATTTTTTAGCGGCGTTGCCATTCCGATAAGGGGATGGCAACTTGTTGAATTGACTGCTAGCTAGTGCGTTACACAACACTATCAGCTTGTTGTGATGCGAGTGCAATTGCACACGCATATGAGGCCGGCGAAAATTATTTTGTAACATTTAACATATTAAAATACACATATATATTATTACTAATTATTTTCATTTTCCTTTTGCAGGTGACTGACGACGTTGGAGCTGGACCCAAGGATGAATCCGGATGCCAGGTGAGTGTTGTGTTGTTGGTTAATTTATTCCCTTTTCTTGCAGGTGATTTGGCTGGGCTGAGTTGGTGCAAATTCTCCACTGTGTCCACGGGTCCGCATGGTGCCGCGATGCCAGGCTGGACATAATATTCTCAGCGCATGAGCAAGGCGACAAGATATGGGAAGACCGCGTGTATTTTACAGATGTATGTTTTTTGCAACTGCACAGCAGTTGCCAAAAGAAGATCAAATATAAATTTTTTTAATTTTCTTTCTCTTTGCAGTTATCAATCGCCGCTGAAGCTGGACCCATTCTTTCTGTGCGTATAGTGAACTGCTATGTGTGCTGGTATGTTTGATGAAGTGGAGGAAGTGTATATGTGCTTCCACCATTCAAAAAGACATGGGCTAGCACAATGCAGACACAGATTTATTTAATGATTCGTTACATGCTTGTTGCTTATTCACTATGGTATATGACAATCTTGTTTTAAATATAAGTATTATTATCCTTAAGGTGGCTAGCATTAAGTATATAATTAATTTTAATTAATTTTATTTAGCATTATTTGGTCGTGAATAAATTGTAACTGATCTAGTGTGCGGCGTCAGCAATGTTTTTATGCCATTAAGCCAGCAGTTTTGATTGGAGTTATTTAAAGAGAGATGTATAGTAGATTTTGTTTTGTATATTAATGTCTCAAAAATGCTAAAGAAAAGAGAGTTACTCATTAATATGTTTTGACTATAGCAGATATGCCCGTTCCCTCTTTAATAATCTATACAGGCATATTGCTACCTTTCTGCTCGCAAAAGTTTGTTAAGTAGGTAGATGAATGTGTGTATCATCGAATCCTAGTTATGGCCTTAAGCCTTTAAGTATTTGCCAAAGCACGTTGTACTTTGCAAATAGTTTTGATAAGAGTTTTTGGTTTTACTTTGTATAACCTGCTAGATAGATTGCATTTTCTATAGTATTATAGATTTCTTCTTGATAGGTGTTTTTCTTATGAGTATTGTGAACATTTTTTTGTGAACATTTTTTTTTTGTATGCTTAAATATAGGTAAGAACAGGTTTTTTGATTTTGATTTTTGGTTTGATAATATGCAGAGGACAATGTTTCTTTTATGATAGGAGAGTATAGATGTGCTTGATGACGTGTTAAGGTATAGTAGTTATGAATTTGTTAAGAGTGAATGCAAGTGATTGAATTGATTTGACATGCTTTTTGAATGGTTTTTTAAAATGATTGTTAGGTATAGATTGGTATGCGATTCAGACGGAATCCATAGAATTTTAAGTGTAGTCTTAATGGATTTGATATAAATATATGCGAAAGTTATAATGAAAATAGCAATATTGCATTTACAAGACAAAAGTATCGTTCTAGTGTTAAGTTATTTGAAGATGTTGATAGATGTTGAAAGAAGTAAGCAAAATTTGAGTTTGAAGCAGGAAAATATAAGGTGAAATTATGATTAGATTTTAGAATTTAAGTTTTGTAAAGATAAATGCAAGTGATTTGAATTGATTTGACATGCTTTTTGAATGATTTTAAAAATGAATGACAATTAAAGGTATGCAAATTCAGACGGAATCCATAGATTTTTAGATGTGGTATAAAGGAGTCGATTCAAATGATTTTTTTTTTTTTTGAGAGTAGTAATAGAAGTAATGCTGTTTGCAATTATTATTATTATTATTTTTTTTTTTTTTTTTTAAAAAGGACAAAAAAAATCTTTTTACGTTAAGTATTTAGAGTTGTTGAGTGAAGCAGTTTAAGTATAGGTTTAGCGAGAAGCTAAAAGGTGAGAAGGTGATTGGATTTGAATTTTAGATTATGAGAGATTTTAATTTTGTAAAGACAAATGCAAATGATTGATATGAATATTTGAATGATTTAAAGTGAGAGATAATTATAGATATGCGATTCAGACGGAATCCATAGAATTTAGATGTAAATTAAAGGATTTAATAATTGCGAAGGTTATTTTATAAATAATGTTGTTTGCATTTATGTTTAGGAGGACAAAGGAGTTGTTATTTAGAGTTGTTGACAGAAGTAAGCAAAATATGAGTTTGAAGCAGGAAAAGAATAGATGATGAGATGATTTGATTTAAGTTGGGGGGTATGAGAGTTTTAGTTAAGGAAAAGTAAATGCAAAATATTTAAATTTACGTTACGTCAAGGTGTTCCGAGTGGTTGATTGGAGTAAGCAAAAAATATGAGTTTGGAGAGGGAAGAGAAGATAGATGATAAAATCTTAGTTTTGACATTTTAGAGTTGAATACTTATTGAGCTATGTGAACAATAAAGATTATATCTTAAAATTAGTTTTAGATTTTAACTTATAATAGTATAATTGAAGGCCTTGTAGTTTCTGTTGTTTGTTGATTGTGAGTGATGACGAGAGGTGCTGACTGCAAGTGTTGAATGATGTCTGCTATTGGTTGATCGCTGCTGGTGATGATGATGTATGATGATGCCGGTAGCAGTATCAGAGAGTGAAGATGGTGATAATGGTGTAGATGTTGATGTTGATGACGACGACGACGACGGTAGCGGCAGTGACGGCCTTTGACAATGGCCACCACGACGGCTAATGACGATTGTCGATGCAGTCGGCATTAATGGTTGGTTGTCTATGTCTGTTATCATTTGATAATAACAGAGGCAGGCAGAGTGTTGAGGCGGAATGTTGATGATGTTGATATTGTTGGCAGTTGGCTTCCGAAGATTGGCTGACAATATGGTCATCATGGGTCGTGCAGCATAGGGGATGCGAGCAATTGCATTGCTTTGAGTATGTTGAATATGCTATGCGATGGTGAGATGTAGTGACCTCCCAGTGGATTGATAAGTTTGTACGCATATGTTGTGCGCCTCAATTCGCATGCTTCAATATTGGCGTCTTGACTGAAAGAATATACATAAAAGAGTGGAATAAGTATAATTTTTTTGGAATGGGGTGCAAAGTTTGTCGAAATTTCATTTAGAACTTGGCATTTGGTATTTTCTGGTGCAGTTTGGTTATCCTTTGTTTTAGGTGATTAGGAGCTGTTTCTGATGTCATCGGAGTGGTATTGCTTCGGATTTTAGAGTTTTCTTCCACTCATTGTCCATTCATCTTGTGTAGTGTATGGTTTTGCTATAGGGAGAGATAAGAGAAAAGAGAAAGAAACTGCTTCTCGCTGGTTCTTGTGGTGTTGAAATTAGTTGTGTAATTTTTGGTCAGATTTTTGTCCGTTTGAGTGTAGGGTTTGGATTGGTGTTTGTTATGATGTTTTGACTGGAGTTTGAAATTGATGTCTTGACTAGTGAGAGCTAGCCAGAGCCAGCTATTGGCATTTGCCAATGACGTCACTGTTTTGTACAGTGGTGGATGGTTTGTGTGTTGTCTGCATTTATTAGCTAGTTTTAGTCATTTCTGATGGTTGTCAATTTTTTTTTTATAAGTTAAATTTTGAAAATTTAATTGCGAAAGTTTTTGGTCAGATTTTTGTCCGTTTTCTGTTTGGAGTTTGAATTGGTGTTTGTTATGATGTTTTGGCTGGTGTGTAAATAGATGTTTGATTGGTGTTTGTATTGATTTTTTTTTTTTTTGTCTTGGTTTTTATTTAGGTTTAGATATGGTTTTTGAATGTATAGTAATGTTTGACAGTGGTTTAAAGAAATATTTCAGAGTCTGTGTCAGACCCGGTGTCGTTTTGTTGCTGTTTGGCTGGGGGCTGATGATCAGGGCATGGTTGTATGGGTTTAGATCGGGAAGCAGTTATGGAATTTGCCATAAGGGCCGCTGCTTGTGCAGATGTAGATGGCCTTTCATCTTCAGTTGTTTGTTTGTATATCCGTTTTGATGTTTGTCTGTGTGGTTTTGATTTGGGTTTTAAATTTTTGGTCATTTTTTTTGCCATTTTATGTTTTGGGTTTAGGTTGGTGTTTGTATTGTTGTTTTGATTGGTGTCGATATTGATGTTTGAATTGGTTTTTATATCAATGTTTTTGAGTTTTGGTGTAGCCTTTCTTCTGGAAAGAGGATTTTTGTGGTAGTCATTTGTTTTAGAGTTTTGGTTGTTATTGTTTTATTTCTATTGTTATTATTATGGATTTTAGGTTTCGAGAGTTGCTTCGACGCTAAAAGTTTGACGCGTATCGGGCACCCTTTGTAGTTGGCAGTGTGGGGTCTCTCACAATTTGCGCACTTTGCTGGTATGTCTGCCGGTTTTGTGCATGCATTTGTAGCATGCTCACTGCCGCATTTAACGCATCTGGGCGCATGGTGACAGTACTTGGCCGTATGATTGTGTCTCTGGCAGCGATGACATTGGGGCAAGCTGTTAATCTTGCGTTGGGGCCACTCTACTCTGATGACATAATGACATAGCGTTTGAGCTTAAATATGTTGCTCTTCATGTTTTCAGACTCGATTTGGTCCAGTTCTATATGAAATAGATTAGGACGGAATGTGCCGGTGCCGTGAGGTTTGTTGTATATGGGGTTAAATACCGATTTAACTGTATAGCCCATTTTCTGCAGCTCATTTTTTATGTTAGAGGCGCTGGTCGAGAAGTGTAGTCCTCGCACAACGACCCTCAGAGAGCGCTCCTCACGCATTTGATAGGTATTGTACTGGATTTTTGTATCCTGAAGAATGTGTATAATCGAGCGATAAGCACTAGATGTTTTTGCATGGATTCTTGCAATGCCAGGACCACCCAGTTTAATGACAAAGTCATTGACTGGCGGATTATGGTCCATAAAAAGGGCAATTAAGAATTCCAAGCCTAGGCTTTCGAGATTGAGTGTAGAGGGCATTTCGCCGTTTTGATTAAGGTTTATGCATATCTGAGGTGGCTTGTGTGTTTTGCCATCTACAGGTAGTGCATTACCTTGATTTTTAGCAATTTTTGGTTGTTGTTGTTGTTGTTGATGTTTTTTAGGCTGTTTTGGTTCTGGCCGTTTGGACTTGGATTGATGGCTTCGTTTTTTGGAAGCAGTAAGGCTGAGCATCACATTCGGCGACTTTTTAGACAATGCTATCAAATCGGCGCTGGCACTGACACCGCCATCGACACGAGTGTCTCCAGTTTGGGCAGTACCAGGTGCTCCGGGGCAGGCGCTGACGCTGTTGCCAGCACTGATGTTGATGACATTTTTGTTGTTAATGCCATTGGAATTGTTGCTGCCGACCATGTCATCATCCTCACTGCTACCTAAGACGTAGACCGCATCATCGACTTTGGAATAGGTTGATTTTGTGGGCGCTGGTCGCTGCAGTGATGCTGACAGAGGTGGAGGAGCAGATGATGAGCATTGAATGGTTGTTGATGGCGATACGGCTGATTCGAGAGCTGATTGTAGCAGTAGCGTGGCAAATGGATTGCATTCTTTGATGTCCTCAACGACTCTGATGCAAGGGTTGTTGCATCCGTCACCTTCACCAGTGCAATCCATTTTCTGGACAGCATTGGACGCAATGGTGTCGGATGGCGAAAGATTAATAGACATCTCTGAAGTGTTTGGTGATGATGGTGATGGTGTGAGCCGTTGTTCGTAGTACATTGACATCTTTATTTTATTTTTTGATTTTTTGTTTGTAAATTTTTCTCTTAATGATTATATCTGTTTTGAGAGAAAATAAATGTGATTGAGTGAGTGAGGAGAATTTTTGAGAATAAGAACTTTGTTTTGGTATAAGTGTGGTACGCCTTGTTTGTTTGCCAATTTTTGATGCTGCAAATCATGGGCGTATGAGTGATTATAGCTAAATTAAAAGTTTGTAAGTCTATTTGAGGCAGACTGAAATAAAGGATATATGAGTGAAAAACAGGGGTGTTTGAGAGGGGTCAAGCTGAATGGAATGGCAATAAGAGAGAAGTGTATTTATGGATGGAAGCAACAAATGGCGAGGACAGGGGCAAGTCAGCACTTTAGATGGTAAGAGGTATTTAGTTATATTTTTAACTTTTAATTCTTATTTTAATGATTTTACTTGTTTGCTTTTGCCGACGGCAAATTTATATTTTTACTTAGTTGTTAATAGGAATGAACAGAAGAGAAGTGTAAGAAAATTGAAGTGGTTGGCAGAAGTAATAGAACGCTTTCGCGTTTTTGCCGACGGCATATGTAGAAATTGTGGTGAGAAAAGTGCGCAAAAAACAAAAGGAAATATATATGTTTGCAGGTCAGCAAGATTAAACAGAGTATTGTGGGTGATTATTCGTTTTTTGATGCTACAGGGTAGATTATTAAAGGGTAGCACAAAAATGGAAAAGGTTCAGAAGGTGGCAGGTTGAAATCAGGTAGATTTCGGGTTGAGCGAAAATAGTTCACTGACACTGTAGTGGGAGTGTGCCGAAAGGTGGCCAGGTAGAGCAAGTGTATTAGCACATAATTAGTTGTGCAAAGAAGAGATGCAAGTTGCAATTGAGATCCGTTAAGGATCAGCAAAAAGAATAAAAAAAAAGTTATGTTTTTAAATACGATTTCTTTGGGTCAAAAGTGGGAGGGGTACCTAAGAAAGATTATTAATATATGTGGTGGGAAATTAAGGTAATAATAGTAACTATAATATAATTAGGCTAGAGAAAAGAAAATGAAATATATATATATATATATGCTTATATTCAGTGTATGCTAATGTGTATCTGCAAAAGGAGAAAGAAAAAATATATGTATGCATGTGAATGTACTGAATGGCTGCTTGCGTTGTTCGTTGCGAAGCGGACTGTACTGTTTTTTTATGTATTTGATTTGATGCTATGTTGTTTTAGTGTGTTTAATTTTTCCTAAAATGGCGACTCTCTGCGCTGGCTAGCGTACAGTCACAACAAGCAAGCGGGACGAGATGATGTTGTTTTATTTATTTGAGAAAATGTAGATTATAATGGAGATGCCGACGGAAGGGTTATTTTTTATGAGTATTTAAGCGGATTTATATATGATTTTTCGCGATTTTGTTGATTTTATTATTGATATTTTTATTATTTTTTGCTGAAGTTTGCGGTTAACTGCGGATTTTTGCGGGAATTTTTTCTTTTTATTTAAGGTTTTTTTTTTTTTTTGTGTTTTAATTGTATTTTATTTTATTTTCACAGCTCACGGATTAAAAGGAATTGTTTGAGAATAGTTTGTGTGCGCAAAGAAATTATTATTGTTTTTTTCTTTAAAGTTAACTATTTGTTGCGTTATTGTTTGAAACCAAAAATATATATATAAAAATATATATATATAAATATTTTAATCTCTTTGTCAAACAGTTTTATAACGCAACCAACCCACACATATATGCGCGCACATGCAATTTGCGTACACACACACACTTGACCGCCTAGTACAAAACCGCACAATGCAATAATCACTTTTTAATTTTTTAACGAGGCGAAGAACTGAAGAGAGAGAGAAGCGCGCACAACTGATCACAATGACTGTTTGAAACATTAATGAGCTCTCCGTCCATAGCGCGTCAATTATATACCCACAGGATCAGTACAAGTGCAGCGTCCGCCATTCTGCCCATCCGCAGTCGGCTTCCCGCAGTCGACGTTCAGCATCTGTAAGGGGTTGAAAAAAGGCAGCGTGTGTATTAGTAATTTTGAAAATGGCCAAAAATTTTCTGTGCGTATAGTGAACTGCTATGTGTGCTGGTATGTTTGATGAAGTGGAGGAAGTGTATATGTGCTTCCACCATTCAAAAAGACATGGGCTAGCACAATGCAGACACAGATTTATTTAATGATTCGTTACATGCTTGTTGCTTATTCACTATGGTATATGACAATCTTGTTTTTAAATATAAGTATTATTATCCTTAAGGTGGCTAGCATTAAGTATATAATTAATTTTAATTAATTTTATTTAGCATTATTTGGTCGTGAATAAATTGTAACTGATCTAGTGTGCGGCGTCAGCAATGTTTTTATGCCATTAAGCCAGCAGTTTTGATTGGAGTTTATTTAAAGAGAGATGTATAGTAGATTTTTGTTTTGTATATTAATGTCTCAAAAATGCTAAAGAAAAAGAGAGTTACTCATTAATATGTTTGACTATAGCAGATATGCCCGTTCCCTCTTAATAATCTATACAGGCATATTGCTACCTTTCTGCTCGCAAAAAGTTTGTTAAGTAGGTAGATGAATGTGTGTATCATCGAATCCTAGTTATGGCCTTAAGCCTTTAAGTATTTGCCAAAGCACGTTGTACTTTGCAAATAGTTTTGATAAGAGTTTTTGGTTTTACTTTGTATAACCTGCTAGATAGATTGCATTTTCTATAGTATTATAGATTTCTTCTTGATAGGTGTTTTTCTTATGAGTATTGTGAACATTTTTTTGTGAACATTTTTTTTGTATGCTTAAATATAGGTAAGAACAGGTTTTTTGATTTTGATTTTTGGTTTGATAATATGCAGAGGACAATGTTTCTTTATGATAGGAGAGTATAGATGTGCTTGATGACGTGTTAAGGTATAGTAGTTATGAATTTGTTAAGAGTGAATGCAAGTGATTGAATTGATTTGACATGCTTTTTGAATGGTTTTTTAAAATGATTGTTAGGTATAGATTGGTATGCGATTCAGACGGAATCCATAGAATTTTAAGTGTAGTCTTAATGGATTTGATATAAATATATGCGAAAGTTATAATGAAAATAGCAATATTTGCATTTACAAGACAAAAGTATCGTTCTAGTGTTAAGTAGTTTGAAGATGTTGATAGATGTTGAAAGAAGTAAGCAAATTTGAGTTTGAAGCAGGAAAATATAAGGTGAAATTATGATTAGATTTAGAATTTAAGTTTCGTAAAGATAAATGCAAGTGATTTGAATTGATTTGACATGCTTTTTGAATGATTTAAAAATGAATGACAATTAAGGTATGCAAATTCAGACGGAATCCATAGATTTTTAGATGTGGTATAAAGGAGTCGATTCAAATGATTTTTTTTTTTTTGAGAGTAGTAATAGAAGTAATGCTGTTTGCAATTATTATTATTATTATTTTTTTTTTTTTTTTAAAAAGGACAAAAAAAAATCTTTTTTACGTTAAGTATTTAGAGTTGTTGAGTGAAGCAGTTTAAGTATAGGTTTAGCGAGAAGCTAAAAGGTGAGAAGGTGATTGGATTTGAATTTTAGATTATGAGAGATTTTAATTTTTGTAAAGACAAATGCAAATGATTTGATATGAATATTTGAATGATTTAAAGTGAGAGATAATTATAGATATGCGATTCAGACGGAATCCATAGAATTTAGATGTAAATTAAAGGATTTAATAATTGCGAAGGTTATTTATAAATAATGTTGTTTGCATTTATGTTTAGGAGGACAAAGGAGTTGTTATTTAGAGTTGTTGACAGAAGTAAGCAAAATATGAGTTTGAAGCAGGAAAAGAATAGATGATGAGATGATTTGATTTAAGTTGGGGGGTATGAGAGTTTTAGTTAAGGAAAAGTAAATGCAAAATATTTAAATTTACGTTACGTCAAGGTGTTCCGAGTGGTTGATTGGAGTAAGCAAAAAATATGAGTTTGGAGAGGGAAGAGAAGATAGATGATAAAATCTTAGTTTTGACATTTTAGAGTTGAATACTTATTGAGCTATGTGAACAATAAAGATTATATCTTAAAATTAGTTTTAGATTTTAACTTATAATAGTATAATTGAAGGCCTTGTAGTTTCTGTTGTTTGTTGATTGTGAGTGATGACGAGAGGTGCTGACTGCAAGTGTTGAATGATGTCTGCTATTGGTTGATCGCTGCTGGTGATGATGATGTATGATGATGCCGGTAGCAGTATCAGAGAGTGAAGATGGTGATAATGGTGTAGATGTTGATGTTGATGACGACGACGACGACGGTAGCGGCAGTGACGGCCTTTGACAATGGCCACCACGACGGCTAATGACGATTGTCGATGCAGTCGGCAATGATGGTTGGTTGTCTATGTCTGTTATCATTTGATAATAACAGAGGCAGGCAGAGTGTTGAGGCGGAATGTTGATGATGTTGATATTGTTGGCAGTTGGCTTCCGAAGATTGGCTGACAATATGGTCATCATGGGTCGTGCAGCATAGGGGATGCGAGCAATTGCATTGCTTTGAGTATGTTGAATATTGCTATGCGATGGTGAGATGTAGTGACCTCCCAGTGGATTGATAAGTTTGTACGCATATGTTGTGCGCCTCAATTCGCATGCTTCAATATTGGCGTCTTGACTGAAAGAATATACATAAAAGAGTGGAATAAGTATAATTTTTTTGGAATGGGGTGCAAAGTTTGTCGAAATTTCATTTAGAACTTGGCATTTGGTATTTTCTGGTGCAGTTTGGTTATCCTTTGTTTTAGGTGATTAGGAGCTGTTTCTGATGTCATCGGAGTGGTATTGCTTCGGATTTTAGAGTTTTCTTCCACTCATTGTCCATTCATCTTGTGTAGTGTATGGTTTTGCTATAGGGAGAGATAAGAGAAAAGAGAAAGAAACTGCTTCTCGCTGGTTCTTGTGGTGTTGAAATTAGTTGTGTAATTTTTGGTCAGATTTTTGTCCGTTTTGAGTGTAGGGTTTGGATTGGTGTTTGTTATGATGTTTTGACTGGAGTTTGAAATTGATGTCTTGACTAGTGAGAGCTAGCCAGAGCCAGCTATTGGCATTTGCCAATGACGTCACTGTTTTGTACAGTGGTGGATGGTTTGTGTGTTGTCTGCATTTATTAGCTAGTTTTAGTCATTTCTGATGGTTGTCAATTTTTTTTTTTTATAAGTTAAATTTTGAAAATTTAATTGCGAAAGTATTTGGTCAGATTTTTTGTCCGTTTTCTGTTTGGAGTTTGAATTGGTGTTTGTTATGATGTTTTGGCTGGTGTGTAAATAGATGTTTTGATTGGTGTTTGTATTGATTTTTTTTTTTTTTGTCTTGGTTTTTATTTAGGTTTAGATATGGTTTTTGAATGTATAGTAATGTTTGACAGTGGTTTAAAGAAATATTTCAGAGTCTGTGTCAGACCCGGTGTCGTTTTGTTGCTGTTTGGCTGGGGGCTGATGATCAGGGCATGGTTGTATGGGTTTAGATCGGGAAGCAGTTATGGAATTTGCCATAAGGGCCGCTGCTTGTGCAGATGTAGATGGCCTTTCATCTTCAGTTGTTTGTTTGTATATCCGTTTTGATGTTTGTCTGTGTGGTTTTGATTTGGGTTTTAAATTTTTGGTCATTTTTTTTGCCATTTTATGTTTTGGGTTTAGGTTGGTGTTTGTATTGTTGTTTTGATTGGTGTCGATATTGATGTTTGAATTGGTTTTATATCAATGTTTTTGAGTTTTGGTGTAGCCTTTCTTCTGGAAAGAGGATTTTTGTGGTAGTCATTTGTTTTAGAGTTTTGGTTGTTATTGTTTTTATTTCTATTGTTATTATTATGGATTTTAGGTTTCGAGAGTTGCTTCGACGCTAAAAGTTTGACGCGTATCGGGCACCCTTTGTAGTTGGCAGTGTGGGGTCTCTCACAATTTGCGCACTTTGCTGGTATGTCTGCCGGTTTTGTGCATGCATTTGTAGCATGCTCACTGCCGCATTTAACGCATCTGGGCGCATGGTGACAGTACTTGGCCGTATGATTGTGTCTCTGGCAGCGATGACATTGGGGCAAGCTGTTAATCTTGCGTTGGGGCCACTCTACTCTGATGACATAATGACATAGCGTTTTGAGCTTAAATATGTTGCTCTTCATGTTTTCAGACTCGATTTGGTCCAGTTCTATATGAAATAGATTAGGACGGAATGTGCCGGTGCCGTGAGGTTTGTTGTATATGGGGTTAAATACCGATTTAACTGTATAGCCCATTTTCTGCAGCTCATTTTTTATGTTAGAGGCGCTGGTCGAGAAGTGTAGTCCTCGCACAACGACCCTCAGAGAGCGCTCCTCACGCATTTGATAGGTATTGTACTGGATTTTTGTATCCTGAAGAATGTGTATAATCGAGCGATAAGCACTAGATGTTTTTGCATGGATTCTTGCAATGCCAGGACCACCCAGTTTAATGACAAAGTCATTGACTGGCGGATTATGGTCCATAAAAAGGGCAATTAAGAATTCCAAGCCTAGGCTTTCGAGATTGAGTGTAGAGGGCATTTCGCCGTTTTGATTAAGGTTTATGCATATCTGAGGTGGCTTGTGTGTTTTGCCATCTACAGGTAGTGCATTACCTTGATTTTTAGCAATTTTTGGTTGTTGTTGTTGTTGTTGATGTTTTTTAGGCTGTTTTGGTTCTGGCCGTTTGGACTTGGATTGATGGCTTCGTTTTTTGGAAGCAGTAAGGCTGAGCATCACATTCGGCGACTTTTTAGACAATGCTATCAAATCGGCGCTGGCACTGACACCGCCATCGACACGAGTGTCTCCAGTTTGGGCAGTACCAGGTGCTCCGGGGCAGGCGCTGACGCTGTTGCCAGCACTGATGTTGATGACATTTTTGTTGTTAATGCCATTGGAATTGTTGCTGCCGACCATGTCATCATCCTCACTGCTACCTAAGACGTAGACCGCATCATCGACTTTGGAATAGGTTGATTTTGTGGGCGCTGGTCGCTGCAGTGATGCTGACAGAGGTGGAGGAGCAGATGATGAGCATTGAATGGTTGTTGATGGCGATACGGCTGATTCGAGAGCTGATTGTAGCAGTAGCGTGGCAAATGGATTGCATTCTTTGATGTCCTCAACGACTCTGATGCAAGGGTTGTTGCATCCGTCACCTTCACCAGTGCAATCCATTTTCTGGACAGCATTGGACGCAATGGTGTCGGATGGCGAAAGATTAATAGACATCTCTGAAGTGTTTGGTGATGATGGTGATGGTGTGAGCCGTTGTTCGTAGTACATTGACATCTTATTTTATTTTTTGATTTTTTGTTTGTAAATTTTTCTCTTAATGATTATATCTGTTTTGAGAGAAAATAAATGTGATTGAGTGAGTGAGGAGAATTTTTGAGAATAAGAACTTTGTTTTGGTATAAGTGTGGTACGCCTTGTTTGTTGCCAATTTTTGATGCTGCAAATCATGGGCGTATGAGTGATTATAGCTAAATTAAAAGTTTGTAAGTCTATTTGAGGCAGACTGAAATAAAGGATATATGAGTGAAAAACAGGGGTGTTTGAGAGGGGTCAAGCTGAATGGAATGGCAATAAGAGAGAAGTGTATTTATGGATGGAAGCAACAAATGGCGAGGACAGGGGCAAGTCAGCACTTTAGATGGTAAGAGGTATTTAGTTATATTTTTAACTTTTAATTCTTATTTTTAATGATTTTACTTGTTTGCTTTTGCCGACGGCAAATTTATATTTTTACTTAGTTGTTAATAGGAATGAACAGAAGAGAAGTGTAAGAAAATTGAAGTGGTTGGCAGAAGTAATAGAACGCTTTCGCGTTTTTGCCGACGGCATATGTAGAAATTGTGGTGAGAAAAGTGCGCAAAAACAAAAGGAAATATATATGTTTGCAGGTCAGCAAGATTAAACAGAGTATTGTGGGTGATTATTCGTTTTTTGATGCTACAGGGTAGATTATTAAAGGGTAGCACAAAAATGGAAAAGGTTCAGAAGGTGGCAGGTTGAAATCAGGTAGATTTCGGGTTGAGCGAAAATAGTTCACTGACACTGTAGTGGGAGTGTGCCGAAAAGGTGGCCAGGTAGAGCAAGTGTATTAGCACATAATTAGTTGTGCAAAGAAGAGATGCAAGTTGCAATTGAGATCCGTTAAGGATCAGCAAAAAGAATAAAAAAAAGTTATGTTTTTTAAATACGATTTCTTTGGGTCAAAAGTGGGAGGGGTACCTAAGAAAGATTATTAATATATGTGGTGGGAAATTAAGGTAATAATAGTAACTATAATATAATTAGGCTAGAGAAAAAGAAAATGAAATATATATATATATATGCTTATATTCAGTGTATGCTAATGTGTATCTGCAAAAGGAGAAAGAAAAAATATATGTATGCATGGTGAATGTACTGAATGGCTGCTGTGCGTTTGTTCGTTGCGAAGCGGACTGTACTGTTTTTTTATGTATTTGATTTGATGCTATGTTGTTTTAGTGTGTTTAATTTTTCCTAAAATGGCGACTCTCTCTGCGCTGGCTAGCGTACAGTCACAACAAGCAAGCGGGACGAGATGATGTTGTTTTATTTATTTGTGAAAATGTAGATTATAATGGAGATGCCGACGGAAGGGTTATTTTTTATGAGTCTTTAAGCGGATTTATATATGATTTTTCGCGATTTTGTTGATTTTATTATTGATATTTTTATTATTTTTTGCTGAAGTTTGCGGTTAACTGCGGATTTTTGCGGGAATTTTTTCTTTTTATTTAAGGTTTTTTTTTTTTTTTGTGTTTTAATTGTATTTTATTTTATTTTCACAGCTCACGGATTAAAAGGAATTGTTTGAGAATAGTTTGTGTGCGCAAAGAAATTATTATTGTTTTTTCTTTAAAGTTAACTATTTGTTGCGTTATTGTTTGAAACCAAAAATATATATATAAAAATATATATATATAAATATTTTAATCTCTTTGTCAAACAGTTTTATAACGCAACCAACCCACACATATATGCGCGCACATGCAATTTGCGTACACACACACACTTGACCGCCTAGTACAAAACCGCACAATGCAATAATCACTTTTTAATTTTTTAACGAGGCGAAGAACTGAAGAGAGAGAGAAGCGCGCACAACTGATCACAATGACTGTTTGAAACATTAATGAGCTCTCCGTCCATAGCGCGTCAATTATATACCCACAGGATCAGTACAAGTGCAGCGTCCGCCATTCTGCCCATCCGCAGTCGGCTTCCCGCAGTCGACGTTCAGCATCTGTAAGGGGTTGAAAAAGGCAGCGTGTGTATTAGTAATTTTGAAAATGGCCAAAAATTTTCTGTGCGTATAGTGAACTGCTATGTGTGCTGGTATGTTTGATGAAGTGGAGGAAGTGTATATGTGCTTCCACCATTCAAAAAGACATGGCTAGCACAATGCAGACACAGATTTATTTAATGATTCGTTACATGCTTGTTGCTTATTCACTATGGTATATGACAATCTTGTTTTTAAATATAAGTATTATTATCCTTAAGGTGGCTAGCATTAAGTATATAATTAATTTTAATTAATTTTATTTAGCATTATTTGGTCGTGAATAAATTGTAACTGATCTAGTGTGCGGCGTCAGCAATGTTTTTATGCCATTAAGCCAGCAGTTTTGATTGGAGTTTATTTAAAGAGAGATGTATAGTAGATTTTTGTTTTGTATATTAATGTCTCAAAAATGCTAAGAAAAAGAGAGTTACTCATTAATATGTTTTGACTATAGCAGATATGCCCGTTCCCTCTTTAATAATCTATACAGGCATATTGCTACCTTTCTGCTCGCAAAAAGTTTGTTAAGTAGGTAGATGAATGTGTGTATCATCGAATCCTAGTTATGGCCTTAAGCCTTTAAGTATTTGCCAAAGCACGTTGTACTTTGCAAATAGTTTTGATAAGAGTTTTTGGTTTTACTTTGTATAACCTGCTAGATAGATTGCATTTTCTATAGTATTATAGATTTCTTCTTGATAGGTGTTTTTCTTATGAGTATTGTGAACATTTTTTTGTGAACATTTTTTTTGTATGCTTAAATATAGGTAAGAACAGGTTTTTTGATTTTGATTTTTGGTTTGATAATATGCAGAGGACAATGTTTCTTTTATGATAGGAGAGTATAGATGTGCTTGATGACGTGTTAAGGTATAGTAGTTATGAATTTGTTAAGAGTGAATGCAAGTGATTTGAATTGATTTGACATGCTTTTGAATGGTTTTTTAAAATGATTGTTAGTATAGATTGGTATGCGATTCAGACGGAATCCATAGAATTTAAGTGTAGTCTTAATGGATTTGATATAAATATATGCGAAAGTTATAATGAAAAATATTGATGTTTACATTTACATTTTTTTTAAAAAAGACAAAAGTATCGTACTAGTGTTAAGTTATTTGAGGATGTTGATAGATGTTGAAAGAGGTTAGCAAAATATGAGTTTGAAGCAAGAAAATATTAGGTGAAATTATGATTAGATTTTAGAGTTTAAGTTTCGTAAAGATAAATGCAAGTGATTTGAATTGATTTGACATGCTTTTTGAATGGTTTTTAAAATGATTGTTAGGTATAGATATGCGATTCAGACGGAATCCATAGAATTTTAAGTGTAGTCTTAATGGATTTGATATAAATATATGCGAAAGTTATAATGAAAATAGCATATTTGCATTTACAAGACAAAAGTATCGTACTAGTGTTAAGTTATTTGAAGATGTTGATAGATGTTGAAAGAGGTAAGCAAAATATGAGTTTAAAGCAAGAAAATATTAGGTGAAATTATGATTAGATTTTAGAATTTAAGTTTTGTTAAGATAAATGCAAGTGGTTTGAGTTGATTTGACATGCTTTTTGAATGGTTTTTAAAATGATTGTTAGGTATAGGTATGCGATTCAGACGGAATCCATAGAATTTTAAGTGTAGTCTTAATGGATTTGATATAAATATACGCGAAAGTTATAATGAAAAATATTGATGTTTGCATTTACATTTTTTAAAAAAGACAAAAGTATCGTACTAGTGTTAAGTTATTTGAGGATGTTGATAGATGTTGAAAGAGGTTAGCACAATATGAGTTTGAAGCAAGAAAATATTAGGTGAAATTATGATTAGATTTTAGAATTTAAGTTTCGTAAAGATAAATGCAAGTGATTTGAAGTGATTTGACATGCTTTTTGAATGATTTTAAAAATGAATGACAATTAAAGGTATGCAAATTCAGACGGAATCCATAGATTTTAGATGTGGCATAAAGGAGTCGATTCAAATGATTTTTTTGAGAGTAGTAATATAAATATGCTGTTTGCAATTTTATTTGTTTATTTTTTTTTTTTTTTTTTAAAAAGGACAAAAAAAAAAAATCTTATTTACGTTAAGTATTTAGAGTTGTTGAGTGAAGTAGTTTAAGTATAGGTTTTAACGAGAAACTAAAAGGTGAGAAGGTGATTGGATTTGAATTTTAGATTATGAGAGATTTTAATTTTTGTAAAGACAGATGCAAATGATTTGATATGAATATTTGAATAATTTAAAGTGAGAGATAATTATAGATATGCGATTCAGACGGAATCCATAGAACTTAGATGTAAATTAAAGGATTTAATAATTGCGAAGGTTATTTTATAAATAATGTTGTTTGCATTTATGTTTAGGAGGACAAAGGAGTTGTTATTTAGAGTTGTTGAAAGAAGTAAGCAAAAAATGAGTTTGAAGCAAGAAAATATTAGGTGAAATTATGATTAGATTTTAGAGTTTAAGTTTCGTAAAGATAAATGCAAGTGATTTGAATTGATTTGACATGCTTTTTGAAGTACTTTAAAATGAATGACAGTTATAGGTATGCAAATTCAGACGGAATCCATAGAATTTTAAGTGTAGTCTTAATGGATTTGATATAAATATACGCGAAAGTTATAATGAAAAATATTGATGTTTGCATTTACATTTTTTAAAAAAGACAAAAGTATCGTACTAGTGTTAAGTTATTTGAAGATGTTGATAGATGTTGAAAGAGGTTAGCAAAATATGAGTTTGAAGCAAGAAAATATTAGGTGAAATTATGATTAGATTTAGAATTTAAGTTTCGTAAAGATATATGCAAGTGATTTGAATTGATTTGACATGCTTTTTGAATGGTTTTTAAAATGATTGTTAGGTATAGGTATGCGATTCAGACGGAATCCATAAAATTTTAAGTGTAGTCTTAATGGATTTGATATAAATATACGCGAAAGTTATAATGAAAATATTGATGTTTGCATTTACATTTTTTAAAAAAGACAAAAGTATCGTACTAGTGTTAAGTTATTTGAAGATGTTGATAGATGTTGAAAGAGGTTAGCACAATATGAGTTTGAAGCAAGAAAATATTAGGTGAAATTATGATTAGATTTTAGATTTAAGTTTCGTAAAGATAAATGCAAGTGATATGAATTGATTTGACATGCTTTTTGAATTACTTTAAAATGATTGTTAGGTATAGATATGCGATTCAGACGGAATCCATAGAATTTTAAGTGTAGTCTTAATGGATTTGATATAAATATACGCGAAAGTTATAATGAAAAATATTGATGTTTGCATTTACATTTTTTTAAAAAAGACAAAAGTATCGTACTAGTGTTAAGTTATTTGAAGATGTTGATAGATGTTGAAAGAGGTAAGCAAAATATGAGTTTAAAGCAAGAAAATATTAGGTGAAATTATGATTAGATTTTAGAATTTAAGTTTTGTTAAGATAAATGCAAGTGGTTTGAGTTGATTTGACATGCTTTTTGAATGGTTTTTAAAATGATTGTTAGGTATAGGTATGCGATTCAGACGGAATCCATAGAATTTTAAGTGTAGTCTTAATGGATTTGATATAAATATACGCGAAAGTTATAATGAAAAATATTGATGTTTGCATTTACATTTTTTAAAAAAGACAAAAGTATCGTACTAGTGTTAAGTTATTTGAGGATGTTGATAGATGTTGAAAGAGGTTAGCACAATATGAGTTTGAAGCAAGAAAATATTAGGTGAAATTATGATTAGATTTTAGAATTTAAGTTTCGTAAAGATAAATGCAAGTGATTTGAAGTGATTTGACATGCTTTTTGAATGATTTTAAAAATGAATGACAATTAAAGGTATGCAAATTCAGACGGAATCCATAGATTTTTAGATGTGGCATAAAGGAGTCGATTCAAATGATTTTTTTGAGAGTAGTAATATAAATAATGCTGTTTGCAATTTTTTTTTTTTTTTTTTTTTTTTTTTTTAAAAGGACAAAAAAAAAATCTTATTTACGTTAAGTATTTAGAGTTGTTGAGTGAAGTAGTTAAGTATAGGTTTTAACGAGAAACTAAAAGGTGAGAAGGTGATTGGATTTGAATTTTAGATTATGAGAGATTTTAATTTTTGTAAAGACAGATGCAAATGATTTGATATGAATATTTGAATGATTTAAAGTAAGAGATAATTATAGATATGCGATTCAGACGGAATCCATAGAATTTAGATGTAAATTAAAGGATTTAATAATTGCGAAGGTTATTTTATAAATAATGTTGTTTGCATTTATGTTTAGGAGGACAAAGGAGTTGTTATTTAGAGTTGTTGAAAGAAGTAAGCAAAAAATGAGTTTGAAGCAGGAAAAGAATAGATGATGAGATGATTTGATTTAAGTTGGGGGTATGAGAGTTTTAGTTAAGGAAAAGTAAATGCAAAATATTTAAATTTACGTTACGTCAAGGTGTTCCGAGTGGTTGATTGGAGTAAGCAAAAATATGAGTTTGGAGAGGGAAGAGAAGATAGATGATAAAATCTTAGTTTTGACATTTTAGAGTTGAATACTTATTGAGCTATGTGAACAATAAAGATTATATCTTAAAATTAGTTTTAGATTTTAACTTATAATAGTATAATTGAAGGCCTTGTAGTTTCTGTTGTTTGTTGATTGTGAGTGATGACGAGAGGTGCTGACTGCAAGTGTTGAATGATGTCTGCTATTGGTTGATCGCTGCTGGTGATGATGATGTATGATGATGCCGGTAGCAGTATCAGAGAGTGAAGATGGTGATAATGGTGTAGATGTTGATGTTGATGACGACGACGACGACGGTAGCGGCAGTGACGGCCTTTGACAATGGCCACCACGACGGCTAATGACGATTGTCGATGCAGTCGGCATTAATGGTTTTGTCTATGTCTGTTATCATTTGATAATAACAGAGGCAGGCAGAGTGTTGAGGCGGAATGTTGATGATGTTGATATTGTTGGCAGTTGGCTTCCGAAGATTGGCTGACAATATGGTCATCATGGGTCGTGCAGCATAGGGGATGCGAGCAATTGCATTGCTTTGAGTATGTTGAATATTGCTATGCGATGGTGAGATGTAGTGACCTCCCAGTGGATTGATAAGTTTGTACGCATATGTTGTGCGCCTCAATTCGCATGCTTCAATATTGGCGTCTTGACTGAAAGAATATACATAAAAGAGTGGAATAAGTATAATTTTTTTGGAATGGGGTGCAAAGTTTGTCGAAATTTCATTTAGAACTTGGCATTTGGTATTTTCTGGTGCAGTTTGGTTATCCTTTGTTTTAGGTGATTAGGAGCTGTTTCTGATGTCATCGGAGTGGTATTGCTTCGGATTTTAGAGTTTTCTTCCACTCATTGTCCATTCATCTTGTGTAGTGTATGGTTTTGCTATAGGGAGAGATAAGAGAAAAGAGAAAGAAACTGCTTCTCGCTGGTTCTTGTGGTGTTGAAATTAGTTGTGTAATTTTTGGTCAGATTTTTGTCCGTTTTGAGTGTAGGGTTTGGATTGGTGTTTGTTATGATGTTTTGACTGGAGTTTGAAATTGATGTCTTGACTAGTGAGAGCTAGCCAGAGCCAGCTATTGGCATTTGCCAATGACGTCACTGTTTTGTACAGTGGTGGATGGTTTGTGTGTTGTCTGCATTTATTAGCTAGTTTTAGTCATTTCTGATGGTTGTCAATTTTTTTTTTTTATAAGTTAAATTTTGAAAATTTAATTGCGAAAGTATTTGGTCAGATTTTTTGTCCGTTTTCTGTTTGGAGTTTGAATTGGTGTTTGTTATGATGTTTTGGCTGGTGTGTAAATAGATGTTTTGATTGGTGTTTGTATTGATTTTTTTTTTTTTTTGTCTTGGTTTTTATTTAGGTTTAGATATGGTTTTTGAATGTATAGTAATGTTTGACAGTGGTTTAAAGAAATATTTCAGAGTCTGTGTCAGACCCGGTGTCGTTTTGTTGCTGTTTGGCTGGGGGCTGATGATCAGGGCATGGTTGTATGGGTTTAGATCGGGAAGCAGTTATGGAATTGCCATAAGGGCCGCTGCTTGTGCAGATGTAGATGGCCTTTCATCTTCAGTTGTTTGTTTGTATATCCGTTTTGATGTTTGTCTGTGTGGTTTTGATTTGGGTTTTAAATTTTTGGTCATTTTTTTGCCATTTTATGTTTGGGTTTAGGTTGGTGTTTGTATTGTTGTTTTGATTGGTGTCGATATTGATGTTTGAATTGGTTTTTATATCAATGTTTTTGAGTTTTGGTGTAGCCTTTCTTCTGGAAAGAGGATTTTTGTGGTAGTCATTTGTTTTAGAGTTTTTTTTTTTTTTTTAATATGTTTAGCTCTTTATTTTTTCAGCTATTGACCCGCCAGCCTGCGAGCGATGGACTCTCACAAACGACTGATGGTAGGATACATTTTACAAATTTTGTTTCTACCTTATTACCATGTTCGGCAACTTAAACGAGAAACTTATTTTACAACAATAACGTTCGTGTTCAAATATGGCGGGCTAACAACATAACTGGGACCAAGCATAACATTAACATTAACATTGACATTAACATTTAACATTTATACTTAGACACTAAACAGTCTGGCAGCCCTGAGTAATGCCAGCTGGCAATAAGTGACATTCGCCTAATTAAATTACAAAGCTAGCTTATAATTATCACAACATTGACTTATTTACTAATATAATTATTATTTTCTATTTTCAGGTACGACTGGAGCAGGGATCAACTACAGGTAAGTTTTCAAATCATCTAGCATCTCGTCCCGAATGAAGTGGCGCATATAATCATCTCATACGGATTGCAGTATCAAAAGATAAGTATCACAGCATATTTACTTATATTTAAAATATAAATATATAATTTTACTAATATTATTTTATTATTTTTATTTGCAGGAACAACTGGAGCTGGAGTCAGGATCGTCGTCGTCTGCACGTCAAGCACCACGTCCCGGAAAGAGTGTCGCATAAATTACATTTGCATGCACAGGTTACGTTTGGGCATTTTTCATGCATTTTGGAGCGGCCGAAAATTGCGTTGTTCATCGTCGTATGTCCCGGAAATTGGCCAGGGATGATTAAATGCCGTTTTGGAGATCTCAGGCATGCCGTCAAGCCATATTTGGATGGGATCGGATGCAGGATGTGGGAGTGGCAGCCACCTCCAAATTTGCATTTTTTGCATTTGTTTGCCGCGTCGGCAAAATTTGCAAATTTGCCAAGCTTGGCGATGAGTGCAATATGGACATCTCAGGCGGCCGGATACCATGATGTCGCCGTTTAGATGGGATTGATGACGCTCGACGCCAGAAGTTGGATCTTGTGCGTCTCAGGTGAGTTTTTAATGTGATTTTATTACTCTGTGAATTGTAGAGAAGCGGACAAATTATAATTGAAATTTTTATACTTGCTAGGTAAGTCATATAAAGTTGGCAAAATAGCATAGGATTTGCTATTGCCAAGTTAGGGCAACCCAACGTTCGACGATGCACTCTTCTTCTTCTCGTTGCACGTATGTGCTCAGTGGCAGCAGCATTGATATTAACAATATCAGCCACGTCGTCATTGCCGTCATCGTCGTTATTTTCAACAACATCGCATCCATCAACCTTGTCATCTTCGACGCTATTGCCATTGTCGTCATCGTCAAGTGCGTGTATGATGCGTGTTCGCACCAACTCCAGGCCTTCATCGAGCAGTTGCTCTTGCGTCTGCGACTGTTGGGCAACATGTGGGAGCACCGTCATTGTACTTGGTGTTGTTGGCACGGGCCCTGAAGTGGATGAGGAAGCAACTTGCTGCTGCTGCTGCTGTATTGTCTGTGGATCAGGATCGCCTTCATAATCAGGTAAGATTATTCTTTGTATTGTCAGTGGCTGACCATAGATGAGTGCCTCCACTATTTCCCTGGGTGTTCGGCCGCTATTATAGCGTTTCCTTAGGCAATTTATCATTAATTCCCCAAATCTCTCAGGGTGCGGATTGTTGATGTTGTCTTGCTGTATTTTCTGTAGTTTTTTAGTATTTAACTCAATTAATTTATTTTTTCTTTCTTCTTCCAGATCTGCCTCTTCGAGCCGTAACAACGTTGGAAGGATGTCGTCATCTTGCTGCTGTTGTTGCTGTTGCCGATGACCTTGCAGCTGTAGCGGTTGGATGTACTGTTGCAGCTGTTTTGCATACCTAGGCCTTTGGAGTCGCTGTGGCTCGTACGGCTGAGTGACCAAATTGCGTGCCTCAGTATTGACATGACGGGCTAGTGCGTTGGCAAAACGACCACTTGCCTCTTGGAACGTCTCTTCAATGGTATTAATCAGGTGAGTATTCCTTAGTGCATCATTTCGTGTGAATCGTTTTGCTTTTAATGTTTTTCTAATAATTTTGTTTTGTAGGCTTTGTATGCGTGCGATTTGTGTATCCGTTGTGAGAGCACCCCATACGGGAAGGCAATAATGCCAGATGGGCATTATGAGTTGCTTAATAATTATCACCTTGCAATCGTTTGCGAGCCGGCTATCTGGACCAATAAGCCATTCAAGTTTGGATGCCCTAGCTCTTAGTTTTACACATAGGCGTGTAATGTGGAATTTTATGGTGAGTTTATTATCCAGGATTATACCCAAATATGTATGTCTGCTCGAACAGGGAATTATTTGGCCACTTATTTTTATTTTGTTACTGTTTTCGTTTGTCAATCCTGTGCTGTTGCGTAGCGTATATATGACATGCCCAGTTTCTTAGCATTTATATTAATACACCACCTTTTGGCCCATTTCTCAAAGTGACGTAATATGTTTGATTATTTTGGATGGCAGTGTTTGGGGACTCTGATGTGCTCATAATGGCCGTATCGTCGGCATAAGCAGACAACAGCATGTGTCTATTTTTTGATTCATCATAATCTCCATAATTAAAATCATTGTCGTTGTTTGTGATGAGATGTGGTAGTGGCATATCTGATGCATAGATCGTATATAAAATGGGACCCAAAACACTACCCTGCGGCACTCCTGCCATAATTTTGCCAGTCCTTGATATGATCCCATCATTGCAGTTTACGCAAAAAGTACGTTCAGTTAAATAACTTTCAAGTATTTTGTATAAATTAAACGGCAGCAATTTTAACAATTTAAGCAACAAACCATCGTGCCATACACGATCAAAAGCTTCAGAAATATCTAGAAAGACTGCCGAGCAATATTGTTTATTTTCATAAGCTCTCATTATAAATTGTGTGACACGCGCTAACTGTTGCTCAGCACCATGTTCGCGTCTAAATCCGAATTGATAGTTGGGCACGGCTTTTGCAAAATCTTCAACATCAAAAAGTCTAACCATAAGTAATTTTTCAAACATTTTAGATAAGCCAGAGAGAAGACTGATCGGGCGATAAGAAGACATTTCCGCTGTATTCTTGCCAGGCTTTAGAATCATTTGGATTGCAGCATGTTTCCACTTGGACGGAAAATGTCTCAGTCTTAGCATGGAGTTATAGATGAGTATTAAATAGAGTAATGCTTTTTGTGGTAATAATTTAATAATTCTATTATCTATACCATCCTCCCCAGGTGATTTTGCTGTCTCCAAAGATGTAATTACTAATTTTAGTTCGAGTAGCGTAATTGGTTTAAAGGTAAGTCCATTTAATTTTTGTTCTTTTTCTCGTTTCAGCTCTTCTCTTTTCAGGTTTATGGATGTCCGCTCAGCGCTTGTATTGGATAAATTGGGGCGAAACCTCTCCTCTAGATGGGCAGCGAAGGCTTCAGCTTTTTCCCTGGATGTTTTTGTCCATGTGCTTCGCTGTGATGTGCCGTCAGTTGCTGCCCGCATAACCTTTAGAGGCCAATTTGGTTGCGGTTGCCTTTTGATGTTTGAGGTGAGTTTCCACAGCTTTTGCATCTGATAACGATCGTGTTTATCAATGCCATCGAACAATTTATTAATATTCTTATTTTTCAGATTAATTAAGGCTTTTTTCAGACGATTTTGGGCTGCTCTATATCGGCGTTTTGACTCAGCTGTTCGGGTTGACTGCATGATACGCTTGAGTTGTTGTTTATGCTGAAGCAATCGAGTGGTAGGCTCATCAAGCTGGATGTGATGTTGATGATGATGATGTTGTTGCTGTAGGCGATGACTCGTTTGTCTGCCAGTTGTTAACTGTGGTCTTTGCCGATGCCGATGCTCGGAGGCAACAACTGCTGCATCATAAATTTTACGGACAAATATTGAGAGCGCATCATCAATATCTTGAGACGAATGGATTTCAGTATTGAGATTTGTTTGCTGATCCAAGGATTGCTGGAAACGTTCAATGTTGGCGTATGCTGGTAGGATGCGTTTCTTTTTATTTATGTTTGCGTCTGCATTCCGCGTTTGCCCATCACTCCTGCCATAGCCAAATTTCATATCGATTCGGATTGGCAAGTGGTCCGAGTCCAGATCGTTGTTCGAATTAATATTGAGGTAAGAATCATTGAAGCCTTTATAAATTGCAAAGTCAATAGCTGATGGTCTTTTTCTTTTATCATAGGGGAAATGCGTGGCACCGCCTGTGGCCAGAATATGGCAGCCATTGCAAACTTGGACAGCCTTAAGAAGCGCTTCCCTCTCGTACACGACCGGATGTTGCCCCACCACATGTGCTTGGCATTCCAATCGCCGCAAAGTAGGAAACTTGGAGTCATCGCCTGATTACAGCTAAGTTTGATAAATGTTTTAAAAGTTTTGTAAATTGTTCGCTTGTCCATTTAAATACAGGCGGGCAATATACTGCTGCTATAACAAATCCTTTTTTATTTACATATTTGTTTACATTTATATTTTTATTTTCAGAGAAAACAACAATTGAAGAGCTTTGGATGAAGGGCTCGCTGATGGGTTCCAGGGCGCTGTGATGGACATCATTTCGGACGAGTATGGCTACACCACCGCTTCGGCAATTGCCAGGGTTTGAGGCTGCGTGCGTTTGGAAGCCAGCAACGTGTAAGTTTTTATTATTTATTGATGTGCGAGTTTCAGTGATGATCATCAGTTTTATATCCTCTCTTTTCAGATAAACCTCAACCTCGTTCATTTTTTTTGCCACACCACAAGCATTCCAGAAGGCAATTTTGAGAGTGTTGCCATTCTGGTTGATGCTTTGGGTGGCTATAGCAGGATGATGATTGACAAAATTATGATGGGCAATGCCATTATTATTATTATTTTGGGCTGTACTACACATATAGCAGGCTTCACTGGCGGTAACTGGGTCCCTATTTGAGGTGTTCGATGACGATGTGCTGTTTGTATTTTTTGATAATTTTGTGTTTATGTTTAATTTTATGAGTTTAATAATTGATTCAAATAAATTTTCAATTTTGGCCTCGAGCCTAGCAAAAAGTTTTACATTCTGTTCAATAGCATATGCCATGGAGTTATCTGGGTAAGTAACCTTATACTGCTGATGTTGGAGTTTTGGCTGTTGTTGTTGCTCATCCCTTAGCCTTTGTTGCAGGTCAGCAAGGTGTTTCTCAGCTGGATTGTGAGTGCGACTGAAGAGTGGCGTGCGACTTATTCCTCTGGCTATGGTTGGTGTTGGTGTTGTAGCATTTGTTTTGGATGCCACCGGCCTTTGGGGTTGTTGTTGTCGATTTTGCTGCTGCATTTTTGGTTGGCTTTTGGGTGCGTTATTTGCAGTTTTGGCATCATGGGTCTTCTTGTGCTGTTGTTGGTGTTTCTGCTTCTGCTGTTGATTTGGGAAGTCACGGCTTGGGTTTTATTTGGATTTAAGTTTAAAATTTTTTGAGATTCATGGCCATCAATGTTGTTGGTGTTGCCGTTTCGCAGAACCCAGCTATATGACGGATTTGTATTGGAAACATTTCTTGTTTGTTGTTGTTGTGCTTGCTTTGGATGCTGCTGCTGCTTCTGTTGTTGTTGTTGTTGTTGATGTTGCTGCTGGTATTGTCTTTGGTACCTGGATTGGGGCATTTTTTGTTGCTGCTGCTGCTGTTGATTGCGATGGAATCTGTTTGATTGCATAGACTCGCGTGCCTTTTTATACGCTGGGCATCCCTTGTAGCATTTTTTCTGTGGGTATAGTGAACTGCTATGATTATGCTGGGAAGTGGGTGTTATGTGTGTGCGGAAGTATTTTTGGCTTCGCAACGCATATACACTCACTGTATGGACTAGCATAAATAATGCAGACACAGATTTATTTCATGATTTGGTTACAATATTTTTGCTTAATTCACTAGACATGACATTCTTTTACATTCTTTTACATTTGTATCTTAAGTGGCTAGCTTTAAGTATATATGTATGTATTTAATTATTTAGCATTTTTGTGGGTTGTGAATAATTGTAACTTAGGGTATATAGCGGCGTCAGCAATTAATTTGTATGCCATTAAGCCAGCAGTTATGGTTGGTGTTGTTATTTTTATAATTACGATGAGAGATGACAAGTTTACTTGGTTAGAATATGTACAGACAGTGCCTCAAATGCTAAATGAAAAAGGGCATTCTGAAATGTACGTTTTGACTATAGCAAAAGTATGCCCGCTCTCTCACTCTGAAAAACTAATGTTCGACGGGCATATTGCTATCCTTGGGTAAAAGGTTTGATTTTTTTTTAGGTGCATAAGATATCCTAATTGTATGACTTTAAAGCCTTGTTTTACTTGTTTTTAACAAATAGTTTTTGATGAGAGTTGTATATATAAAAGTTATATAGTTATGATTGAATTTTTTGATTTTATCGAAAGTTTTTGGCTAGAGTTTGAGTGGTTAGAAATTTAAATGGATAACCTGCCTGATTGTTGATTCGTATTGGGGTAGTTTGGATGCAAGGTAATGATTTTTGTTGTTTTGTTTTTTGTAAACATTAAGCCTATGACAATATTTGTTGTTGTTGTATTCTTAATGGTAACAATATTTGTAAATTATTTTTGAAAAAGGAAAAAAGTTATTTAACAATTTTTGTTTGACGAGGAGAAATAGGAATAGAAATAGTTAGTAGCTTAACGCTATTTTGATTTTTGAGGATTGTAGAGGAGAGAGAAAGTTTTAATAATAGAGAGAAAGAGTGAAGTTATTTTGCAAGTTTAAGTTATTAAGAGGAGTGTGAGGTTTGCAAGGAAGGTTAAGTTGAAATGCATTTAAGATTAGAATATAAAATATATGGATTTAAAATAGTTTGAACTTTTGAATAGAATGCAAATTTGGATGATCGAAAAAATGAGAGAGTACGGACAAGCAAACTTGAAAAGATTAAGATCGTTTAAAGTTGAAGTGTGAAAGGTATGAATTTTGAATAGTTTGAATTTTTTGTATAGAACGCAAATTTGAATTATCGAAAGAGTGAAATTAAAAGAGGAAAAGCATTAAAATATAAAATATATGGATTTAAATAGGTTGAATTTTTTGAATAGAACGCGATTTTAACAATCGAAAAATTATAGAGAATTTAAGAGTTGAGAAGCATTTCGAATTAGAGTATAGAAAGTATGAATTTAAAATTTTGGAATTTTTGAATAGAACGCAGAATTTGGATGATCGATAAATTCATAGAGAAGATAAGGCAATTGAATTTAAAAGATGAAAAGCATTTCAAATTTTGTTGCAAAAAATATGAATTTAGAATAGATTGAGTTTTTGAATGGAACGCAAATTTGAATGATCGATAAATTTATAGAGAAGATAAGGCAAGTGAATTTTAAAAATGAAAAGCATTTCAAATTTAGGTGTATAAGGTATGAGTTTAAGATAGTTTGAAATTTGAAAAGAGTGCAAATTTGACAATCGAAAAGAATAAAGAGTAGGGACAAGAAGACTTGAAAGTTGAAGATCGTTTGAAATTCAAGTGTAAAAAAAAAAAAAAAATATTAATTTAGAATAGTTTGAATTTTTGTATAGAACGCAAATTTGAATAATCGAAAGAGTGAAATTAAAAGAGGAAAAGCATTAAAATATAAAATATATGGATTTAAAATAGGTTGAATTTTTTGAATAGAACGCGATTTTAACAATCGAAAAATTATAGAGAATTTAAGAGTTGAAAAGCATTTCAAATTAGAGTATAAAAAAATGAACTTAAATTTTGGAATTTTTGAATAGAACGCAAAATTTGGATGATCGATAAATTTATAGAGAAGATAAGGCAATTGAATTTAAAATATGAATAGCATTTCAAATTTTGTTGCAAAAATATGAATTTAGAATAGATTGAGTTTGTGAATTGAATGCAAATTTGGATGATCGATAATTTATAGAGAAGATAAGGCAAGTGAATTTAAAAGATGAAAAGCATTTCAAATTAAGGTGCAAAAAATATGAATTTCGAATAGATTGAGTTTTTGAATAGAATGCAAATTGACGATCGAAAAATGATAGAGTAAGGATAAGTGAATTTAGGAGTTGAAGAGCATTTCATATTAGGGTATAAAAAGTATGAAATTAAGGTAGATTGAATTTCTTTTGAATAGAACGCGATTTTGACGTTCGAAAATTTATAGACTAAGGTTAAGTGAATTTAAAAGTTGAAAGGCATTTCAAATTTAGGTGCAAAAATTATGAATTTAGAATAGATTGAATTTTTAACGCAAATTTTGATGATCGAAAAATGATAGAGTAAGGATAATGAATTTAAGAGTTGAAGAGCATTTCAAATTAGAGTATAAAAAGATATTAATTTAGAATAGGTTGAATTTTTTTTTTGTTTTGAATAGAACGCGATTTTAACGATCGAAAAATTATAGACTAAGGTTAAGTGAATTTTAAAAGAGGAAAAGCATTTCAAATAAGAATTAGTTTGGATTTTTAAATAGAACGCAAGTTTAGACGATCAATTAGGTTGATTTTTAAAAATTTGATGAGAATAAAGAGAGTTGCAATTTTAGTTACAGAATAAGAGAGTTATGGAGTGAAAATTAAGTATTTAAGATGAATTTGGATTGAGAATTAGATGTTGTTTAGTGAGAAGGAAAGGGGGAAGATAATTTAGAGTTTTTTTTTTTTGAAAAGAATAAGAGCTTAGCTTTTACAACTTATAGAGCTATGTGTACAATATAGTTAAAATTTATGGCTGTTTCAGAATTTAATTTCTAACTTATTATTGTATTTGAAGGCGTTTCGTTGATTGTTGTTGATTGATTGAACGCGATGCGGTGCCTCAGGAATGCATGCTGCAAGCCGATGTCGATGATAGCAGCAGAAAGAGAGGTGGTTTCAGCGGAAATGAACTGCTGCTCGCTGTTGATTGCAACTGATGTTGTTGATTGTTGATGGCAGCATAAGGATGATGGCTTCTGTTCGTTGATGGTGTTTGCAGCGGAAAAAGTAGCTGCTCTCTGCTGCTTGCATGTTGTTGTATGATGGCTGCTAGTGTCATTACAGGTGGTGCTGAGGACGACGACGACGGTGAGGATGGTGGTGGTGGTCATGTTTTTAAGACGACAGTCCGCTCTGTCCGCAGTTTGGATCTGCAGCCATTTACGAATGCGAGATGACATACTGGGTGTGTACTTGCTCGGTACACAGGGCCGCAACGCGATGTCTTATAGCGATGATGATGATGGTGGTGGCGATGACGATGAAGCTGAACTCGATGGCGGCTTTCTGCCAGTGGTTGCTGTCACAGCCCATTTGGATGACATCTTGTTTGCATAAGCAGACTTGAAGACTTCAATTTGCGCAGGTGCGGGAGTCAGTTATATTTTCTTATGTCAAGCATAATGCTTGCATGGTCTGGGTTATCGACTCGACTGAAATAGACATAAGACAAAAGGGGAATTAGTATGCTTTTTTGTAAAATCGTTGGGTTTGTAAAAAAATTTATTGGGAACTTGGTTTGTGTATTTTGTGGTGGGACGTCGGAGAGAAGTTGCGGTTTGGATTATCATTGTTTCATCCATCATAATTCAGATCATAATTCGTCCTTGCTGGTTTACTGGAAGTGTGTGCGCTAAACGCTTATGGGAAAAAGAAAAGTGGAAGAGAGAGAGAAATATAGGGCTTAATTATGTTGATGGCTCGAATGGCCGTCAGTTTGGTTTATTTGCATTCTAATTGGTGCAAGTTTTGGCAGTTTTTAAGTTTAATTTTTATTTTTATTTTTTCAGGTTCGATGATGGCAAGAGTCTGTGACTGTCATGATATTTTTGTGTTTTCGGATTATTTGTAAAATTATCCTCTTTTTATTTGTTTTTTTTTTTTTCTTTCTTTAAAAAGAAAATATATATATATTTTTTTTTTTTTTATATCTTTATTTTTTTTTTTTTTTTTTTTTTTTTTTTTGAGAAGAGAAGGTAAGTTAAAAGTTGTTTTATTTTTATTTTATTTTTTTTTTTTTAACTGTTTTCATTTGTTTGTATGTTCGTTTTACTCTTAAATTTATGTTATTAATAGTAGTTTTTTTTTTTTTCGGTGGCTTATAGAGCGTTAAGTGAATAGTCATGGTTACAGGAATATGTCAGAGTCCGAGTCAGACTCTAAGTTTTCTTGATGTTTCTTCAGCTTTTCGGCTGATGGCTGAATTTTAGGGCATGGTATTATTAGTCTATTTGCCAGTCTGGAGCCTGTGATTTTAACATTGGCTCTGGCAGCAGCTGCTTGAGCAGAGGTAGACGGTATGTCATCTGCTAGTATCTGCTTATTAGAATGTTCTGAGTTGTTCATGTTCTGTTTTTGGTCGCAATTTACTGTCTGTTTTTCCGTTTATATCACGTTTGGATTTTTGACGGTATCGGATCGAGTCGAGTTTTTGATTGGGATTTTGTATCGGTTTGGCATTGATGGCTGACAAGACTTTGTTCTTGCCTTTGTTCGGAGCTCTTTTGTTGATGTTGTCGTTGTTGATGGCCTTGTTGTTGTTGCTGATGATTTTGCTGACAGTGCCTTGTTTGTCCTTTGTTATTTTTGGCATTTTTGATGCAAGAAGTTTGATGCGAAGCGGGCATCCTTTATAATTAGCCGTATGGGGCTGTCCGCAATTGACACATTTGGCTGGTGTGTTAGCCGGTTTGGTGCATGCCGTAGTAGCATGATCGCTACCACACTTTACGCATCGGGGCGTATGATGGCAGTATTTTGCCGTGTGATTGTGCCTTTGGCACCGATGGCATTGAGGTAGATTGTATTTGATGCGCTTTGGCCACTCAACACGGACAGCAAAGTGGCATAATTTTTTGATTTTGAAGATGCTGTTATTTGTGTGCTCTGGTCCAGTTTGGGCCAGTTCAACATGGAACAGGTCGGGGTGGAAAGTGCCGGCACCATGAGGTCTATTAAAGGTAGGGTTGAAAACCGATTTGACGGTATATCCCATCTTCTGAAGCTCATTCTTGACGATAGAGGTGTGGGTGGAGGAGTGGATTCCCCGGATGACAACCTTTAGCGATCGCTCTTCACGCATTTGATACGAATTATATTGGACTTTTGTGTCCTGCAGGATGTGTATTATTGTGCGGTAAGCACTAGAAGATTCAGTGTGAATTCTTGCTACTCGCGGACCACTCAGTTTGATTGTATAATCACTGACTGGTGGTGTATGATCGTTGAGTAGGGCAATCAAAAAGTCCACGCTTAGGCTTTCAATATTCATTATTGAGGGCATTTCGCCGTTTTGATTTAGATTTATACAGATCTGGGGTGGCTTAAAAGATTTGCCCTCCACAGATGTTGTATTACCTTGTTTTTTAGCAAGTTTATGTTGCTGGTGTTGTTGATTTTTTGGCTGTTGTTGTTGGTCTGGCTGTTTTGGTTTGTGTTGTGAGTTTCGTTGTCTTTTTGGAGTCGCATCGAGGCGCTTTTTGGCCGGCAATTTGCTTGAGAGTGCTGTTGGGCTGACACTGGCACCGTCACGTCTGATTCCATCGTTGACACTATTGCCGTTAGCGTCTATGATAGAAACCGTGTCAGTCGTACCAAGATCAGCTCTGACTCTTTTGCCGGCATTGATGTTGTTGGTGGATGTTTTACTTTTTTTGTTGTTCTTGCTGTTTTTGTTGTTGCTGATGTTGCTGCCTCTGTCTTCATCACTGCTGCCAGCAACAAGTACCACATCATCTACTATTTTTGTGTTAGTGGATTCATTGGTTCCAGATTGCTGCGGCGATGACGATAGAGGAGCCAGGTTTGACTTTGGTGATGAGACTGCTTCCAGAGCTGTTTGAAGCGACTGCGTACCATATGGATTGTTGTCGCTGGTATCATCTGCGACACTATCATCAATAGTGACGAATGCGTTGATATTATTCACTCTCTCACTATAGCAATCCATATGCTGGTTCACATTGGATGCTAAGGTATCTGATGGAGGAGGATCGGTGGACATTTCGGATGAGCACGGTGAAGATGGTGATGGCGTGAGCCGTTGTTCATAAAACATTGACATATTTAGTTTTAAGTCTGTTGTGGGAGAGAGGATTGGAGTGAGTTGAGAAAAGACCATTTATTAATTTTTATGTATAAATTTTGTTTTTGTTTTTTTTTTGTTTGTTTTTTTTTTTTTTACAATTTTTATATTTTATTTGATTAGTGCCCTGTGTATGCCCAGCTTTAGTAGCAACGCATGGGTGAGATATAGGTGAGATAAAAGTAATATAGTATGAAATGTATTTTTTGAAAAATGATTGGAATAGTGCTGCCATCATGTTGGTTATTAAGAGCGCTGCTAGAGTATAGAGTTATTTAAGGTGAATATGAAAAAAGAAAAAACAAAGGGGCTTATGGGTGAATGCGAGAGTTAGGGTATTCAAAAACAAGGGTATCCTCAAACACAACAGGTATAAGAGAAGGAAAGGAAGAGGCTGTTTATGTGTTTTGGATTTTATGAAGAAAACAAAAAAAAAAAAAATTTTTTTTTAATTTTTATTTTTGCCGACGGCAAATTGAAAAAGAGAGTCATGTGACAGTGGAAGTGGGTGAGAAAGAGTTGTGAGGGCGAGTGCGCACCTAATACATGGCCATATTCTATAATGCAACGCTATTGTTAATTACTGAGAGCTGCTTTCTAAGAGAGGCTAAAAGTTTATAATGTCATCCTAACTGATCCAAGTTATTTAGTGAATTGTGCATTTTACAAAGGGAGAGTAAAATTGAGTATTATTTAGTTTTGGGTTATTTTCTATAGGCAATTTAGATGATTAATATCAGAAAGTGGGCAAAAATATAATTAGTAATGTCAAAAAGATATAGTTATATTTTTAAAAGTTTATTTTTAGTGGATACAATTTTTGAGAAAGGGTAGCAACAGATGGAAAATGTGCTAGAAAAGGAGAACCAAAAAACCACAAGGGCAGAAGCAAAGATTTATGGGTGACTGTTTGTGTGATGATTGTAAAGTTTGAAAAGTAGCATATTTTTAGTGGAGTAGCAAGAAAAGAAAAATGGTACAAAAGATCAAAAGTCAAGAGGCGAGTGACGGTGGCAGATTAGATGCAGGTAAATGCAGGGTGGTAAATATCAATAATAGGCAATTAGTACACAAAATAGTTTATTGACTGGGACAGTAAAATGAATGGGCAGCAAAAGTGTGCGAGAAAGGTGGTCAGGTAGAACAAGTGTTAGAGGCGAAAAGTATTTGTTTGTTTTTATTTATTGATTTGCAAGTCTTTTGGAATGAGATTTTTAAGGGGTAATAGGTAGAAGGGTATTAGAGGAGGCTTGAATTTGAGTGCATGTATATGTAGCGATTATTGAAAAGAGAGAATGAGTATTAGTAGAGCAGCTTTAAATAAGAAGTATGTATTCAAAAAAAAAAAAATAAAGGATAAACGATTTTGATACCTATGAGGAGTATAATTATATATGCTGTGAATTATTAGGGAGGAAAGAGTAAGTCATTTATTACAATAATAATATAATTAGGTGGGGAAAGATAATAATAATGTGTGTAGAAATAATGTGTATGGATGTACATGCATGTATGAATAATGAAAAATTAGTAGTAATAAGCGTGGCTGTACTTGCATTCAAAATAAAATTTTCCTAAAAAAGAAAGATGGTTGACGATGCTTGTTGTGGCTGGTTGTTGTTGTTGTTGTTGTTGTTGATTGCCGATGTCTCGCTTGCGCATGTATAATAGAGCGACGGATGTCCGCTGTTTGATCGCTGTTTAACGGCTTGGCTGTACGCTTTGCTCGCGCGTCGTCTTTTATAAAATGGTGGTCGTGTTGATTGTAGTAGTATGCGTCTTTGCTTGTTGTTTTTCGCTGCTGCTGCTGCTCCCACTAGCGGAAAATTACCAGAGCAAATTATGGTATTCTGGAGTGCTGAAAAATGGCTGCTCTGCTGTATGTGGCTGTACTAATTTATAGGATGCATGCTGATTTTGAAAATTTTAGCGTGACACTGGAAAAAACTGGGTTTCTGTGTACAGTCACTATTATTGTTTCAAAAGTTTTGTTGATTGTTCACTTTTTAAATTATTTTATTTATATTTATATTTTGTGCATTAAATTGTTTGTGAAAATATTCATTAGATCTCTTTGTGTACTGAAAAGTACAATTTTGCTCGCACACAGAAGATTTTGTTTTGTTTATATGTGTTGATTTAGTTAATTATTATTTTATTTATATTTATATTTATATTTTGTGCATTAAATTGTTTATGGAAAATATTCATTAGATCTCTTTGTGTACTGAAAAGTACAATTTTACTCGCACAAAGAGCAGCATACATAAATACATATACATATATATGCATACGCAATGATGATGCACATTTATTAATTCCACCGCACAATTATCACTTTTAGAGTCTTTTCTCTTATTTCCACTTTTATTTTTTTTTTTTTTTTAGCACTGAACTGAAGGGAGAGGCGAGGCGAGTAGAGAGAGTTGCTTGAGCACGTCCGAACACAATGACTGACTGTCACAATAATGAATCCATCAGCCAGTGCATGCCTTCTTTATATCCGTTTGCCAGTACAAGTGCAGCGGCCGCCATTCTGCCCGTCCGCAGTCAACAGCTCGCAGTCGGCGATCCTCGTGCAGCAGCGTCTGTTAGGGGTGGAAAAAAGGCAGCGAGTGTATTAGTATAGTTGAAAAATGGCGAACACAAAAATAAATTCTGTGGGTATAGTGAACTGCTATGATTATGCTGGGAAGTGGGTGTTATGTGTGTGCGGAAGTATTTTTGGCTTCGCAACGCATATACACTCACTGTATGGACTAGCATAAATAATGCAGACACAGATTTATTTCATGATTTGGTTACAATATTTTTGCTTAATTCACTAGACATGACATTCTTTTACATTCTTTTACATTTGTATCTTAAGTGGCTAGCTTTAAGTATATATGTATGTATTTAATTATTTAGCATTTTTGTGGGTTGTGAATAATTGTAACTTAGGGTATAGAGCGGCGTCAGCAATTAATTTGTATGCCATTAAGCCAGCAGTTATGGTTGGTGTTGTTAATTTTATAATTACGATGAGAGATGACAAGTTTACTTGGTTAGAATATGTACAGACAGTGCCTCAAATGCTAAATGAAAAGGGCATTCTGAAATGTACGTTTTGACTATAGCAAAAGTATGCCCGCTCTCTCACTCTGAAAAACTAATGTTCGACGGGCATATTGCTATCCTTGGGTAAAAGGTTTGATTTTTTTTTTAGGTGCATAAGATATCCTAATTGTATGACTTTAAAGCCTTGTTTTACTTGTTTTTAACAAATAGTTTTTGATGAGAGTTGTATATATAAAAGTTATATAGTTATGATTGAATTTTTTTGATTTTATCGAAAGTTTTTGGCTAGAGTTTGAGTGGTTAGAAATTTAAATGGATAACCTGCCTGATTGTTGATTCGTATTGGGGTAGTTTGGATGCAAGGTAATGATTTTTGTTGTTTTGTTTTTTTGTTTTTTGTAAGCATTAAGCCTATGACAATATTTGTTGTTGTTGTATTCTTAATGGTAACAATATTTGTAAATTATTTTTTTGAAAAAGGAAAAAAAGTTATTTAACAATTTTTGTTTGACGAGGAGAAATAGGAATAGAAATAGTTAATAGCTTAACGCTATTTTGATTTTTGAGGATTGTAGAGGAGAGAGAAAGTTTTAATAATAGAGAGAAAGAGTGAAGTTATTTTGCAAGTTTAAGTTATTAAGAGGAGTGTGAGGTTTGCAAGGAAGGTTAAGTTGAAATGCATTTAAGATTAGAATATAAAATATATGGATTTAAAATAGTTTGAACTTTTGAATAGAATGCAAATTTGGATGATCGAAAAAATGAGAGAGTACGGACAAGCAAACTTGAAAAGATTAAGATCGTTTGAAGTTGAAGTGTGAAAGGTATGAATTTTGAATAGTTTGAATTTTTTGTATAGAACGCAAATTTGAATTATCGAAAGAGTGAAATTAAAAGAGGAAAAGCATTAAAATATAAAATATATGGATTTAAAATAGGTTGAATTTTTTGAATAGAACGCGATTTTAACAATCGAAAAATTATAGAGAATTTAAGAGTTGAGAAGCATTTCGAATTAGAGTATAGAAAGTATGAATTTAAAATAGTTTGAATTTTTGAAAAGAGTGCAAATTTGACGATCCAAAAAATTATAGAGTAATGATTGGCGAATTTATAGGTTAAAAAGCATTTCAAATTAAGGTGAAAACTATAAGAATTTAAAGTTGTTTGAATTTTGGAAATTTTTGAATAGAACGCAAATTTGGATGATCGAAAAAATGATAGGGAAGAATATGTAAGTGAACTGAAAGTTGGAATGCATTTCAAATTTAAGTGTAAAAAAGATATGAATTTTGAATAGATTGAGTTTTTGAATGGAACGCAAATTTGAATGATCGAAAAAAATGAATGTAAGTGAATTTAGATGTAGAAAAGCATTTCAATTTATAGTGTATAGAGTATAAACTTAAGGTTGTTTGAATTTTGGGATTTTGAAAAGAAATAAACTATATGAATTTAGAATAGTTTGAATTTTTTGTATAGAACGCAAATTTAGTTATCGAAAAAGTGGGAGAGTAAGGATACGTGAATTTAAAAGATGAAAAGCATTTCAAATTTAGGTGTATAAGGTATGAGTTTAAGATAGTTTGAAATTTGAAAAGAGTGCAAATTTGACAATCGAAAGAATAAAGAGTAGGGACAAGAAGACTTGAAAGTTGAAGATCGTTTGAAATTCAAGTGTAAAAAAAAAAAAAATATTAATTTAGAATAGTTTGAATTTTTTGTATAGAACGCAAATTTGAATAATCGAAAGAGTGAAATTAAAAGAGGAAAAGCATTAAAATATAAAATATATGCATTTAAAATAGGTTGAATTTTTTGAATAGAACGCGATTTTAACAATCGAAAAATTATAGAGAATTTAAGAGTTGAAAAGCATTTCAAATTAGAGTATAAAAAAAATGAACTTAAAATTTTGGAATTTTTGAATAGAACGCAAAATTTGGATGATCGATAAATTTATAGAGAAGATAAGGCAATTGAATTTAAAAGATGAATAGCATTTCAAATTTTGTTGCAAGCAATATGAATTTAGAATAGATTGAGTTATTGAATAGAATGCAAACTTGGATGATCGATAAAATTTATAGAGAAGATAAGGCAAGTGAATTTAAAAGATGAAAAGCATTTCAAATTTAGGTGTATAAGGTATGAGTTTAAGATAGTTTGAAATTTGAAAAGAGTGCAAATTTGACAATCGAAAAGAATAAAGAGTAGGGACAAGAAGACTTGAAAGTTGAAGATCGTTTGAAATTCAAGTGTAAAAAAAAAAAAAAAAATATTAATTTAGAATAGTTTGAATTTTTTGTATAGAACGCAAATTTGAATAATCGAAAGAGTGAAATTAAAAGAGGAAAAGCATTAAAATATAAATATATGGATTTAAATAGGTTGAATTTTTTGAATAGAACGCGATTTTAACAATCGAAAAATTATAGAGAATTTAAGAGTTGAAAAGCATTTCAAATTAGAGTATAAAAAAAATGAACTTAAAATTTTGGAATTTTTGAATAGAACGCAAAATTTGGATGATCGATAAATTTATAGAGAAGATAAGGCAATTGAATTTAAAAGATGAATAGCATTTCAAATTTTGTTGCAAAAATATGAATTTAGAATAGATTGAGTTTGTGAATTGAATGCAAATTTGGATGATCGATAAATTTATAGAGAAGATAAGGCAAGTGAATTTAAAAGATGAAAGCATTTCAAATTAAGGTGCAAAAATATGAATTTAGAATAGATTGAGTTTTTGAATAGAATGCAAATTTGACGATCGAAAAAATGATAGAGTAAGGATAAGTGAATTTAGGAGTTGTTTGAGGTGTTCTCGCTTCAGTATCGAAACGAATAATGATTCAAACAGTTTTTTCCCACAGCCCCAGGACCAAATATCAGTTCAGCCTACTGGGATCAAGACAAAACAATCCCAGAGCCGAATTATAAATCCGGCCTACTGAGATTGCATCGTCCCAACACCCAGCATCGAACCGAGTAATCGGCCTACTGGGACTGTGGAAGGCTGGATGAAAAGTTTTATTCAATTTACAATATTAAAAAAAAACATTTTTCTTGAATTTAGTGGCGCCGCATTAATCATTAATGCTTTGGCTCCGAGTGGAAAGATCAAAATAATCAAAATGACTTGGTTTCCTGGATTATGCAAGATGCCGGTCCAGATGGCTAGAGGGCGCTATTTATCTACATAAAAAACGCAGTTGCTGGGAGATCTTATGATGATCCCGAATTCTCGGTATTAGTGGCAGGTGGATAGATGATCGCCAAAATGCCAGCCACCAGGCTATTTCCAGGGGGATCATGCTGTGATCGGCTAACCATAGGTAGCACTCTAGGGTTCTCGAGTTGTGGCGACGCGCTCGTAGCACCAGAGTGGAGAAGGGTCGCTGGGCTTCGATTGGCGTCACTGTTTATCTCCTGGGCTGAGGTAAGCAGTGGATTTGCAGGAGTATGTGTTGCAGATAGGTGAGCGATGGGTAGCACGCCGGACACCATATCACCTCTATGCATATTACTCCGGACAGACAGCTGTTGGGCAGGTACTGCAAGTAGGTTCCCTGATCTTCCTAAGTTGGCCGACTCCAGCATCGATGACAATTCATGCCTACGATTATTGATTATATCAAGGAGCTCCAGCCTAAGCTGCTGCTGTCGCTCACGCGCTCGAGGGCTGATTATTGCTTGGATGCCTCTCACAAGCTCAGTATTGGTGTCCGCTGACGGCGCGTTTCGACGAGAGAGCTCAGCCTGCTCTTCTCGCCTCCTTCGCGCACGAATTTCGTTAAGCCGCTCAGCCTCACGCCTGGCATATTCTTCACGCCGCCTAACTGTTTCCAGGCGCTCTTGACGTCGTTCCTCTCTTAGTTGTATCCACTCAGGGAGAGGGACTGGGGTTGACATGCGCACTCCTGGAGGAATGTGTCTGTTGACCATATTCATATATCGCGGACGGGAGAGTCGATTGGGTAAATAGACATGTGTCGCAATTCTTAGGGCCTCTGGATTCACATGGGTAAGCAGTCTTTGAATATATCTACTACAAGCGTCTGAGTAGTAGTCCTCAACCTTTCTCACTTTTAGATCAGTATGTAGGGCGTTGTTCCTCACGTACCACGGAGCACTTGTAATCAATCTTAGCGCTTTGTTCTGGATGACTTGAAGCCCATCAAAGTGTGACTGGCTTGTTAGTGGTCCCCATACTGGCATGGTATACTGCCAGATCGGCGCAATGAGCTGCTTGTAAATGATTACTTTCGACTTAAGGGGAAGCTTAGAGTTGCCTATCAACCAGTGGAGTTTCTTCATCCTTGAGCGGACCTTGGAGACAGTAGCAGTGACGTGTTGGTTAAGGTTTAGCTTCACGTCCAGGCGAACACCTAGATAAGTGTGCGTCGGACTAGATGCAATCACGTTACCAGACATGATTGGTAAAACGCTCGGGCTAGCTGCCCGCAGCGTATGCAACACGTGCGCCGTTTTAGATATATTGACTCTAATTCGCCATTTGTGGGCCCAACTGGAGAAAATTCCCAGATAACGGTTGATGTAAGCTATCGCGTTCTCTTGGCGAGCATGCTTGGCCATGATGACTGTATCATCCGCATATGTCGCTAGGAGCATATCACCAGAAGGCAGTGGCATGTCAGCTGAGTATATATTATATAGGATAGGTGCCAGGACGCTCCCCTGCGGTACACCAGCATTGATCCACTTGATTGAAGAGCGCACACCTCCACTGCACTCAACCATAAATGTTCTCTTAGAGAGGTAGCTACTCAGCACTCTAAATAAGACCAGAGGGAGCAAGCCCTTAAGCTTGTATAGCAGGCCGTCGTGCCACACACGATCGAAAGCCTCTTGAATGTCCAAGTAGACCGCTGGACAGTATTCATTGCACTCGAAAGCTTTAAGGATGTATTGGGTTACCCTTCCCAGTTGCTGATCACTGCCGTGCTCCTTCCGGAAGCCAAACTGGTGTTTGGGAATTGCTTCAGCAAATGTGTCACTTTCAAAAAGTCGTCTGAGTATGATTGCCTCAAGGATCTTCGAGATTCCAGATAACAGACTAATGGGTCTATATGATGAAAGCTGTTCCGAAGGCTTCCCAGGCTTTGGTATCATCTTGACCACAGCACACTTCCACTTGCTTGGAAAATGCCCGTATTTGATAATACTATTGAATATTAAAGTAATATATACAAGAGCTGACTGCGGCAGAGCCTTGATAGTACGGTTGTCCACAAGGTCAAGCCCGGGGATTTTTTGGGTTTGAGCTGCTTGACTAAATCTTGCACCTCAGCCAGCGTAACTTGCCTGAAGTTAAGTTCAGAGGTGGGAAGACACTCTTGCGCTTGTCTGGTGATCTCTGCTCCATCATGAGACTGGCTGGTAGGGAAAGGTGTGAATCTGCCCTCAAGATGTAACCCAAATGCTTCTGCTTTCTCCTCCGTGGTTTTACACCAGGCGTCTCTGCTGTTAGCAGGTAGATTTCCATCGGCGTGCTTTTTTACAGGCAGGTTGGGAGCAGGTTGCCGCTTCATGGAACTTGTTATGCGCCAGAGCTTGTTAATGTTGTATCTATCATCCGGATCCAAACATTCCAGCATTCTATTAGTTCTATTTGTTTTTTCTTTTTTAAGCTCTTTTGATATGCGATTAGTGAGGCTGTTCACTAAGACTCTTATCAGAGGGTGACGATGCCTTGACAGATGCTTCCTTAGTAGACGCTTGGCTTCTATCATTAGCAGAACAGTTCTACTAGGAGCGTGAGAGGTCTGCTGGGAGCGGCGAGGGGTATGCTGTCGCCTAGCCGCATAACTGGCAGCACTTTGTTGTGTTCTCGCTTCAGTATCGAAACGAATAATGATTCAAACAGTTTTTCCCACAGCCCCAGGACCAAATATCAGTTCAGCCTACTGGGATCAAGACAAAAACAATCCCAGAGCCGAATTATAAATCCGGCCTACTGAGATTGCATCGTCCCAACACCCAGCATCGAACCGAGTAATCGGCCTACTGGGACTGTGGAAGGCTGGATGAAAAGTTTTATTCAATTTACAATATTAAAAAAAAAACATTTTTCTTGAATTTAGTGGCGCCGCATTAATCATTAATGCTTTGGCTCCGAGTGGAAAGATCAAAATAATCAAAATGACTTGGTTTTCTGGATTATGCAAGATGCCGGTCCAGATGGCTAGAGGGCGCTATTTATCTATATAAAAAACGCAGTTGCTGGGAGATCTTATGATGATCCCGAATTCTCGGTATTAGTGGCAGGTGGATAGATGATCGCCAAAATGCCAGCCACCAGGCTATTTCCAGGGGGATCATGCTGTGATCGGCTAACCATAGGTAGCACTCTAGGGTTCTCGAGTTGTGGCGACGCGCTCGTAGCACCAGAGTGGAGAAGGGTCGCTGGGCTTCGATTGGCGTCACTGTTTATCTCCTGGGCTGAGGTAAGCAGTGGATTTGCAGGAGTATGTGTTGCAGATAGGTGAGCGATGGGTAGCACGCCGGACACCATATCACCTCTATGCATATTACTCCGGACAGACAGTTGTTGGGCAGGTACTGCAAGTAGGTTCCCTGATCTTCCTAAGTTGGCCGACTCCAGCATCGATGACAATTCATGCCTACGATTATTGATTATATCAAGGAGCTCCAGCCTAAGCTGCTGCTGTCGCTCACAGCGCTCGAGGGCTGATTATTGCTTGGATGCCTCTCACAAGCTCAGTATTGGTGTCCGCTGACGGCGCGTTTCGACGAGAGAGCTCAGCCTGCTCTTCTCGCCTCCTTCGCGCACGAATTTCGTTAAGCCGCTCAGCCTCACGCCTGGCATATTCTTCACGCCGCCTAACTGTTTCCAGGCGCTCTTGACGTCGTTCCTCTCTTAGTTGTATCCACTCAGGGAGAGGGACTGGGGTTGACATGCGCACTCCTGGAGGAATGTGTCTGTTGACCATATTCATATATCGCGGACGGGAGAGTCGATTGGGTAAATAGACATGTGTCGCAATTCTTAGGGCCTCTGGATTCACATGGGTAAGCAGTCTTTGAATATATCTACTACAAGCGTCTGAGTAGTAGTCCTCAACCTTTCTCACTTTTAGATCAGTATGTAGGGCGTTGTTCCTCACGTACCACGGAGCACTTGTAATCAATCTTAGCGCTTTGTTCTGGATGACTTGAAGCCCATCAAAGTGTGACTGGCTTGTTAGTGGTCCCCATACTGGCATGGTATACTGCCAGATCGGCGCAATGAGCTGCTTGTAAATGATTACTTTCGACTTAAGGGGAAGCTTAGAGTTGCCTATCAACCAGTGGAGTTTCTTCATCCTTGAGCGGACCTTGGAGACAGTAGCAGTGACGTGTTGGTTAAGGTTTAGCTTCACGTCCAGGCGAACACCTAGATAAGTGTGCGTCGGACTAGATGCAATCACGTTACCAGACATGATTGGTAAAACGCTCGGGCTAGCTGCCCGCAGCGTATGCAACACGTGCGCCGTTTTAGATATATTGACTCTAATTCGCCATTTGTGGGCCCAAATGGAGAAAATTCCCAGATAACGGTTGATGTAAGCTATCGCGTTCTCTTGGCGAGCATGCTTGGCCATGATGACTGTATCATCCGCATATGTCGCTAGGAGCATATCACCAGAAGGCAGTGGCATGTCAGCTGAGTATATATTATATAGGATAGGTGCCAGGACGCTCCCCTGCGGTACACCAGCATTGATCCACTTGATTGAAGAGCGCACACCTCCACTGCACTCAACCATAAATGTTCTCTTAGAGAGGTAGCTACTCAGCACTCTAAATAAGACCAGAGGGAGCAAGCCCTTAAGCTTGTATAGCAGGCCGTCGTGCCACACACGATCGAAAGCCTCTTGAATGTCCAAGTAGACCGCTGGACAGTATTCATTGCACTCGAAAGCTTTAAGGATGTATTGGGTTACCCTTCCCAGTTGCTGATCACTGCCGTGCTCCTTCCGGAAGCCAAACTGGTGTTTGGGAATTGCTTCAGCAAATGTGTCACTTTCAAAAAGTCGTCTGAGTATGATTGCCTCAAGGATCTTCGAGATTCCAGATAACAGACTAATGGGTCTATATGATGAAAGCTGTTCCGAAGGCTTCCCAGGCTTTGGTATCATCTTGACCACAGCACACTTCCACTTGCTTGGAAAATGCCCGTATTTGATAATACTATTGAATATTAAAGTAATATATACAAGAGCTGACTGCGGCAGAGCCTTGATAGTACGGTTGTCCACAAGGTCAAGCCCGGGGGATTTTTGGGTTTGAGCTGCTTGACTAAATCTTGCACCTCAGCCAGCGTAACTTGCCTGAAGTTAAGTTCAGAGGTGGGAAGACACTCTTGCGCTTGTCTGGTGATCTCTGCTCCATCATGAGACTGGCTGGTAGGGAAAGGTGTGAATCTGCCCTCAAGATGTAACCCAAATGCTTCTGCTTTCTCCTCCGTGGTTTTACACCAGGCGTCTCTGCTGTTAGCAGGTAGATTTCCATCGGCGTGCTTTTTTACAGGCAGGTTGGGAGCAGGTTGCCGCTTCATGGAACTTGTTATGCGCCAGAGCTTGTTAATGTTGTATCTATCATCCGGATCCAAACATTCCAGCATTCTATTAGTTCTATTTGTTTTTTCTTTTTTAAGCTCTTTTGATATGCGATTAGTGAGGCTGTTCACTAAGACTCTTATCAGAGGGTGACGATGCCTTGACAGATGCTTCCTTAGTAGACGCTTGGCTTCTATCATTAGCAGAACAGTTCTACTAGGAGCGTGAGAGGTCTGCTGGGAGCGGCGAGGGTTATGCTGTCGCCTAGCCGCATAACTGGCAGCACTATTTATGTTGCGTTCGAGAATGTCAATGCAGTCTTCAATGTCCGCACCCGATCTGATCTCAGTGTCCGTGAGCACATGTTCATCAAGCCACCTTTGAAACTTCTTGATGTCTGAGCCGGCAGGGAGCAATTGCAGCTTCTTGGCTCTTAAGGGTTCCGCGCTCAAAACAGTAATCTCAAGCGGGAGGTGATCGGATCCCAAATAGTGAAGAGCTTCGATTTGAAGTCGCGTATCTCTGAATCCTCCATACACCGCAAAGTCAATTGCAGAGGGTGACTGTCGTGTATTGTTCGGGAAATGAGTTGGAGAGCCCGTTGCCAAAACGTTAAATCTGTGCGACTGGATGCACTGTAGCAACCTAGTACCTCGACTACAAGCTCGGGAATTACCCCACCAGCTGTTCTTGGCGTTCCAGTCTCCGGCAACCAGGAACTTTCTACCCATGCTACAGAAAAGTTCGTGAAAATCATCACTTGTCCATTCAAGAAGTGGAGGCAAGTAAGCCGATGAGATGCTGAATGCTCCTCCGTCTTGGAGAGCGACTGAGACAGCGGCGCATTGAATCTTAGGTAGCAATAAGGGAGGTTGAGCTAGGTGACGTATCGTATGTTTAACAAAGACAGCGGCTCCTCCGCGCCTTCGATTTGAGGGATGATTGGCAACGTATGTTAGGAACCCAGGGATTATTACATTGTCCGACCCAGTAAGATGGGTTTCAGTCACCAGTAGAATGTCCACATTGTTACGGATAGCAAGTACTTCCAACTCTTCTAGCTTGTTTAAAAGCCCAGCAGCATTCCACGAAACAATTTTTAAATGAGTATTGTTTGGAAATGCTGCAGGAGCTGTATTGGCAAATGTGGGAGGATTACACATTAAGGTTTCCATTGGCTTCTATGGTACTCATCATTCTTAGCATTACGCTTAAGAGCTGGTCAATTTTTCCTTCAATGCTAACTAAATTATGTGGCGCGCTGGATACAGACCTCCGAGAGCGATCCTGAATGAGGATGTCCGATAGTTTGTCTAGTTTTTGACAAATCAATAGGTTGAAGTCCTGGTGAGGACCATGGCTATTCCAACGATTGCTGCGACTACGACTACGGGAGGTCTGCCTAGAAGCCAATCGTGATTGAGCTGTGGTTACGCGTATCGGCGCCTGCTTGGGCTGGGCCAGCCTGGGCTGCCTTTGCTGCTTAACATGCTGAATTGGTTCTGGTTGCTGATTCGGGCGCGGAGGAGCACCTCTAGCAACTGAAGCGTAGGAGGGAGCAGTACTGCTTAGTGGCTGAGGATATGCCAGCTTCTGGTGCTGCTGCATATTCTGACGAGGTTCTGTTTGCTGGTGCGGCTGCAGAGGCAGAAAGCGTAAAGGTTGGACCTTGTTGCGGCTAGCTGGATAATGTTTGTTTCCATTTACAGCTTGCTGAACAGAGGCAGGTACCAGCGGAATCTTAAGCTTCGCTAGGATGCCGTTAGCTCGTTGTATGCTTGCTGGTTCACGTACCTTACAAGCTTCAGCGAATGCTTTACAGCCACGGTAGCTAGCAGCGTGTTGACCACTGCAATTGGCGCATTTTGCTGGTTCTTCAAGAGTCTTTAAACATTCAATGGACTGGTGGTCGCCAGCACACTTCACGCACACGAAACGCCGGCGGCAGTAGTTTTCGTGTGCCCGTACTTTAGTTGTTCTCGTATCAAAGTTGATACAAGTAATGATTTCATGTGTGTTTTCACAAGCACAGGACCGAATTTGTATATCAGCCTACTGAGATTGTGAAAGTGTACATGAAAAGTTTTATTCAATATAATATTTAAGAACATTTTTTTTTGAATGTGTTGACACCGCATTCAACTTGAATGCTGAGGCTCAGAATGGCGATGATTACATTATAATCGCAGTGACATAGTATAGTTTGCTGGGCTTATGGACCGCTGCTGCCTGAGTGCTTGCTCCCATCAAAGGTATGTGGAGCCGCTGACTTAGAGAGGACACCTATAGCCATATCTGACAGTCCAGAATTCTCTGGATTGTTCACAGGTGTGTTTATTATGGCCATTATCCCTGCCACTAGGCTGTTTTCATGGGGAACCCTCTGAACAGGTTCAGTACTTTGCTGTAGCTCAGGATATGTAAGGATTGGCGCGTGATCATCAGGGCAAAAGTCAGCTAAAGCTACAGGAGCTATCTCCATCACACAGGATACCGGGTTGTGCAGAGTTACGCTTGCTTGGTTAGCATTAAGAGGGATTCTCGAGATGGATCCAGGAGAGCGTTAACGGAAGTGGGTGGAGTAGGTGGGCGTATTATGGCTAAAATGCCAGACACCAGGCTAGCACCATTGTCACTCCGGACCATTTGATGGTGATCAGGTATAGTCTGTAGGATTGGAGAATCACGCAGGTTTGCAGTTTCTCGCATTGACATTAAGAGCGCTCACGTTGATCAAGGATGTACAGAAGCTCTTGTCTGAGTCGCTGCTGCCGCTCATGCGTACGAGGACTGTTTATATGTGGTACGACTCTATCAACTTCGATGTTATGAGTATTTTGAGTATGGAGGTTGGTCTCAGCTTGCCCCTCACGACGCCTCCGCTCACGAATTTCTGCGATACGCTCTTGCTCACGCCTAGCATGGTCAGCGCGACGCCTGGCTGCTTCAAGTCGCTCCTGTCGACGCTCCTCGCGCAGCTGCATCCATTCAGGGAGTGGCTCAGGAGTGGAGAGTCTCACGTGATGTGGTACAAATCTGTCTATCATGCTAAGGTATCTTTGACGGGTTAGCCTATTTGGTAGGTACGCATGAGTAGCAATTCTCCGAGCTTCAGGGTTTTCATGGGAAAGTAGCCTTTGAATGTACCTGCTACAAGCTTCATTGTAGTAGTCTTCTACCATCTTAACTTTTAGGTCAGTATGCAAGGTGGCATTTCTAATGTACCATGGTGCATTGGCAATTAGCCTGAGAGCCTTGTTTTGAACAACTTGTAGTTCATCAAAGCGCGACTGACTTGTGAGTGCCCCCCATACCGGAATGGAGTACTGCCAGATTGGTGCTACAAGCATTTTATAGATAATAACCTTTGTTTTAAGGGGGAGCTTAGAGTTGCCGCATAACAACCAGCTAAGCTTCTTCATCCTCGCACGAACCTTAGATACAGTTGCTGTAACTTGCAGGTTAAGATTGATCTTCGCATCAAGCCGGACACCAAGGTAAGTGTGCGCAGGTTTGGTTGCAAGCGTGTTTCCTGCCATTGTGGGCAAGACATTGGGGTTGGCTGTTCGCAGTGAATACAGAACATGCGCCGTTTTTGAGATATTCACTCGAATGCACCATTTGTTCGCCCATTTGGTAAAGGTTGCTAGATAGCTGTTAATGTCACTAATTGCATTTTCTTGACGGGTGTGTTTTGCCATTATAACTGTATCATCAGCATACGTCGCCAGCAGCATATCGCCCAGAGGCAAGGGCATGTCCGCCGAGTATATATATATAAATAGGTCCCAGGACACTGCCTTGTGGAACCCCAGCAGCTATTTGCTTAATAGCAGAGCGCACACCTCCTCTGCACTCAACCACGAACGTCCTCTGCGAGAGGTAGCTACACAGGACTCTGTACATGGGACCTGGAAGCATCCTTTGAGCTTGAAGAGCAGACCGCTGTGCCATACCCGGTCAAAGGCCTCCTGAATGTCCAGGTATACAGCCGGACAGTATTGATTGCGCTCAAAAGCATTTAGAATATATTGCGTGACTCTTCCTAGCTGCTGGTCACAGCCATGTTCCTTGCGGAAGCCGAATTGATGGCTAGGGAGTCTACTTGCAAAAGCTGGGATCTCGAACAGCCTTTTGAGGATTAAAGACTCAAAGATTTTGGAAATCCCAGAAAGGAGGCTGATTGGTCGATAGGAAGCCAATTGGTCAGCAGGTTTACCAGGCTTGGGAATCATTTTGACAACTGCAAGTTTCCACCTGTCCGGGTAGTAACCAAATCTTAACATACCATTAAAGATATTAGTTATGTACACTACCGCAGAGGGAGGAAGCGCCTTGATCGTTCTGTTATCTATGTAGTCAATGCCTGGAGACTTACTTAGCTTCAGCTTATGAATTTCAGCTTTCACCTCATCCGGCGTGATACCAATTATAGCAGATTCTGCTTGTGCTGGGGGCTTTTGTAGCTCGTTTTCAATCAATAACCTGTCATTTTCAGATATGGTTTCAAATGGTGAGAACCTAGATTCAAGATGCTGTCCGAAAGCCTCCGCTTTATCCTCAGTAGTTTTGCACCAGGGGTCAGCGCTATTAGAGGCTCCGTCGCTCACATCAAAATGTTTTCTTACCGCAAGGTTAGGAGGTGGTTGCCGCTTCATTTTGTTGGTGATTCGCCAAAGATGCTGCATGTTGTACCTGTTGTCCGGATCTAACTTATTCAGCATCAGGTCTGTTCTCTTGTTCTTATCCTTCCTTAACTCCTTTGAGATGCGGTTGGTTAAGTGATTAACAATGACTTTGATAAGGGGTGACGAGCTTTGGTTAGCTGCTTTTTAAGCAATCGCTTTGCTTCAATCATTTGCCTGACAAGCCAGCTTGTAGGTTCCCTTCGTGCTTGCAGAGAATGCCTCGGAGGATATGGTGGCCTAGCAGCGTAAGCTGCAGCGATATTGATGTTGCGTTCTAAGATGCTAACGCAGTCGTCAATATCAGCCCCTGATCTTATCTCAGTTTCGTTGAGGACGCAATCATCAAGGCTTTTTTTAGTTGTTCTCGTATCAAAGTTGATACAAGTAATGATTTCATGTGTGTTTTCACAAGCACAGGACCGAATTTGTATATCAGCCTACTGAGATTGTGAAAGTGTACATGAAAAGTTTTATTCAATATAATATTTAAGAACATTTTTTTTTGAATGTGTTGACACCGCATTCAACTTGAATGCTGAGGCTCAGAATGGCGATGATTACATTAATAATCGCAGTGACATAGTATAGTTTGCTGGGCTTATGGACCGCTGCTGCCTGAGTGCTTGCTCCCATCAAAGGTATGTGGAGCCGCTGACTTAGAGAGGACACCTATAGCCATATCTGACAGTCCAGAATTCTCTGGATTGTTCACAGGTGTGTTTATTATGGCCATTATCCCTGCCACTAGGCTGTTTTCATGGGGAACCCTCTGAACAGGTTCAGTACTTTGCTGTAGCTCAGATATGTAAGGATTGGCGCGTGATCATCAGGGCAAAAGTCAGCTAAAGCTACAGGAGCTATCTCCATCACACAGGATACCGGGTTGTGCAGAGTTACGCTTGCTTGGTTAGCATTGAAGAGGGATTCTCGAGATGGATCCAGGAGAGCGTTAACGGAAGTGGGTGGAGTAGGTGGGCGTATTATGGCTAAAATGCCAGACACCAGGCTAGCACCATTGTCACTCCGGACCATTTGATGGTGATCAGGTATAGTCTGTAGGATTGGAGAATCACGCAGGTTTGCAGTTTCTCGCATTGACATTAAAGAGCGCTCACGTTGATCAAGGATGTACAGAAGCTCTTGTCTGGGTCGCTGCTGCCGCTCATGCGTACGAGGACTGTTTATATGTGGTACGACTCTATCAACTTCGATGTTATGAGTATTTTGAGCATGGAGGTTGGTCTCAGCTTGCCCCTCACGACGCCTCCGCTCACGAATTTCTGCGATACGCTCTTGCTCACGCCTAGCATGGTCAGCGCGACGCCTGGCTGCTTCAAGTCGCTCCTGTCGACGCTCCTCGCGCAGCTGCAACCATTCAGGGAGTGGTTCAGGAGTGGAGAGTCTCACGTGATGTGGTACAAATCTGTCTATCATGCTAAGGTATCTTTGACGGGTTAGCCTATTTGGTAGGTACGCATGAGTAGCAATTCTCCGAGCTTCAGGGTTTTCATGGGAAAGTAGCCTTTGAATGTACCTGCTACAAGCTTCATTGTAGTAGTCTTCTACCATCTTAACTTTTAGGTCAGTATGCAAGGTGGCATTTCTAATGTACCATGGTGCATTGGCAATTAGCCTGAGAGCCTTGTTTTGAACAACTTGTAGTTCATCAAAGCGCGACTGACTTGTGAGTGCCCCCCATACCGGAATGGAGTACTGCCAGATTGGTGCTACAAGCATTTTATAGATAATAACCTTTGTTTTAAGGGGGAGCTTAGAGTTGCCGCATAACAACCAGCTAAGCTTCTTCATCCTCGCACGAACCTTAGATACAGTTGCTGTAACTTGCAGGTTAAGATTGATCTTCGCATCAAGCCGGACACCAAGGTAAGTGTGCGCAGGTTTGGTTGCAAGCGTGTTTCCTGCCATTGTGGGCAAGACATTGGGGTTGGCTGTTCGCAGTGAATACAGAACATGCGCCGTTTTTGAGATATTCACTCGAATGCACCATTTGTTCGCCCATTTGGTAAAGGTTGCTAGATAGCTGTTAATGTCACTAATTGCATTTTCTTGACGGGTGTGTTTTGCCATTATAACTGTATCATCAGCATACGTCGCCAGCAGCATATCGCCCAGAGGCAAGGGCATGTCCGCCGAGTATATATTATATAAAATAGGTCCCAGGACACTGCCTTGTGGAACCCCAGCAGCTATTTGCTTAATAGCAGAGCGCACACCTCCTCTGCACTCAACCACGAACGTCCTCTGCGAGAGGTAGCTACACAGGACTCTGTACATGGGACCTGGAAGCAATCCTTTGAGCTTGAAGAGCAGACCGCTGTGCCATACCCGGTCAAAGGCCTCCTGAATGTCCAGGTATACAGCCGGACAGTATTGATTGCGCTCAAAAGCATTTAGAATATATTGCGTGACTCTTCCTAGCTGCTGGTCACAGCCATGTTCCTTGCGGAAGCCGAATTGATGGCTAGGGAGTCTACTTGCAAAAGCTGGGATCTCGAACAGCCTTTCGAGGATTAAAGACTCAAAGATTTTGGAAATCCCAGAAAGGAGGCTGATTGGTCGATAGGAAGCCAATTGGTCAGCAGGTTTACCAGGCTTGGGAATCATTTTGACAACTGCAAGTTTCCACCTGTCCGGGTAGTAACCAAATCTTAACATACCATTAAAGATATTAGTTATGTACACTACCGCAGAGGGAGGAAGCGCCTTGATCGTTCTGTTATCTATGTAGTCAATGCCTGGAGACTTACTTAGCTTCAGCTTATGAATTTCAGCTTTCACCTCATCCGGCGTGATACCAATTATAGCAGATTCTGCTTGTGCTGGGGGCTTTTGTAGCTCGTTTTCAATCATAACTTGTCATTTTCAGATATGGTTTCAAATGGTGAGAACCTAGATTCAAGATGCTGTCCGAAAGCCTCCGCTTTATCCTCAGTAGTTTTGCACCAGGGGTCAGCGCTATTAGAGGCTCCGTCGCTCACATCAAAATGTTTTCTTACCGCAAGGTTAGGAGGTGGTTGCCGCTTCATTTTGTTGGTGATTCGCCAAAGATGCTGCATGTTGTACCTGTTGTCCGGATCTAACTTATTCAGCATCAGGTCTGTTCTCTTGTTCTTATCCTTCCTTAACTCCTTTGAGATGCGGTTGGTTAAGTGATTAACATGACTTTGATAAGGGGGTGACGAGCTTTGGTTAGCTGCTTTTTAAGCAATCGCTTTGCTTCAATCATTTGCCTGACAAGCCAGCTTGTAGGTTCCCTTCGTGCTTGCAGAGAATGCCTCGGAGGATATGGTGGCCTAGCAGCGTAAGCTGCAGCGATATTGATGTTGCGTTCTAAGATGCTAACGCAGTCGTCAATATCAGCCCCTGATCTTATCTCAGTTTCGTTGAGGACGCAATCATCAAGGCTTTTTTGAAATTGCTTGATACTGGAGGTAAACGGAAGAAGTTGATGCTTGAAATGCCTAACAGGTTCCGCACCCAAATTGAGATTTTTAGAGGAAGGTGGTCAGATCCTAAGCAGTGGAGCTCCTGAATTTGAAGACGTGAGTGCCTTATTCCACCGTAAATAGCAAGTCTATAGCTGACGGGGATTGCCGCGAATTGAATGGATAGTGAGTAGGTGAGCCAGTTGCCAGGATGTCGTAATTGCTAGATTGCAGGCATTGGAGAAGGCTGGTACCTCTCTTGCACGAGCGAGCGTTGCCCCACCAGTTGCTTTTCGCATTCCAGTCACCTGCTACTATAAATTTGTTTCCCTGACTATGAAGGAAGCCACTGAAATCCTCAGCAGTCCAGTTGATGAGCGGCGGTAAATAAGCAGAACATACATTTATGGATGTACCATCTTGAAGAGCAGAGCCACTGAGGCACATTGAATTTGAGGAAGTGATATCGGCGACAAAGCCAGATGCCGTAGAGCGTGCTTAATAAAAACTGCTGCACCACCGCGCCTCCTACCAGAAGGATGGTTTGCAGGGTAGGTATCATAACCGTTGATGACAACATTGTCTGAGTCCAGGAGGTGTGTTTCGGAAATGAGTAGAACATCAACTGCGTTATTGTTGACAAACGCAATTACTTCACTCAATTTGCGAGTTAGCCCAGCAGCATTCCAGGAGACAATTTTTAAAAGAGTATTGCTCTCTGGAGATGCTGCTGAAGCTTTGATGACAGGAGGTGTAAACTAGGCATTTTTGTTTCCATTGACTTGAAGGATTTCTGCTAAACTGAGGACGATTGTCACTAACCTGTCCAACTTCCTCTCTAAACTGGAGAAGGCTGAAGCGTCTGGATTGCAGTGTCGATTTTCCATTAAAATATCCACCAGTTTGTCAAGTTTCCGACATATTAAGCTGTTGCTGTCTTGTTGTAAAACTGCAACATTTTTTTTTCAATCAAAATTTCAGTAAAAGAAATTCGCACAAGTCGATCGCTCAGCTTGTGGAATTCTTTTTTTGAATTTATTTATTTGCCCGAGCAGCAATGCGACTGCCCGGTGAGAGATATTCAACACAAGTGCTTATGAATATTACAAATAGTCCTCTTAATTACCTACTTCGGCAACATATAAATGAGTGACTTAAATATAACAACAAATTGAGTTTAAAATTTTTAAACATGGCGGGCAAAGATGACTTAACATAGGCCAGATTGAGATCATTTAACATTTTAACATATAACATAACATTAACATAATTACTCAAAAAAGCATGCATAAAAGTCTGGCAGCCCTTGAAATGCATAAGGCAGCTAAAATGACATTCACACAAATAGAACTTGCAAAAAAAAAAACGTGAACAGATTAAAGGTAAATATCACCCGCAATTGCTTGAAAAAACTATTAATTAAATAAATATTATTCTATATTGCAGCATAAAGGGATCACAGAATTGGCATAACATCCAGGAGAGGAGTGCAGCGCACATAGGCATGATCGCCCATGCGATATAAGCAGCATTGGCATGTGTGGCTGCAGCGAAGTCGGCATCGGCAGCGGCCATTGAAATTTTGCCGTCTGCCGCTGCAATTTGGAGTTGCTGGATTTCGTCATTTGGAGCGCTGGATTGGATCCGGATTTAATGGACGCTGATAGCTGGAACCCAGATCTTCCAGCTGAAACACTTCTGGGCCCGATCGGTCGCAAATTGTAGGAACTGCAGCAGTCTCCGAGTTTGCAATTTCGGTGCGTGTGCCGATTCGCATGCAAGCGCATATGCCTGCACGCACGTCTGCGTATTTCTTCTGGCGGTCGAGTGCCGTGTTGGAACCATTGCCGGTGTATGTGGAGACCAATCGATGACAGGGAAGTATACCAATTTAAGTCTCTGGTACGTCTTAGGTGATGGTTAAATTTATATACAAATCTCTGTGAAGTGAAAAGAAGCGGCGAAATGATTAAAGGGAAATTATGCACATTTACCAATAGTAAGCTGCAAACATATGCCAGCATATATACAAGGCTGTTGTTGTTTTTGTTGCTGCTGTCTGTTTGTGTTTGCTGTTGGTGCGGATGCCCATATCGGTAGTAGTGGTGTGCAAAGTGTTAGTGGCATTATTTATGTTTGCCACATTTTCATTAACGCCTTTGTTGCATTCACCGTCATCTTGTAGACCACAATTGTCGTCACCATTGTCATTAAAGTTGTAGTTCCCCCTGTTATCGATATCTTCCTCGTCGTCAATTAAATCGCGTTCCAGTTGTCTTTGTACTAAAGCTAGGCCTTGTTCTAGCAATTTTTGTGGTGATTGTTGTTGCTGCTGTTGCAATTGTGTTGACTCTGTGATCGGGAGTGCATCTGTCGTTGAGACTGCAGCCTGCAGTGGAGCTGTAGTTGGGATTATAGCTTGCACTGCAGCCGATTCTGTAGTTGGATTTGCCACCGGATCTCCCTCATAATCAGGTATTATGATGCGTTGTATCGATAATGGCTGTCCAAACATTAATGCAACTACTATGTCTTTAGGTGTTCGTCCGCTATTGTATCGTCTTCTCAACTCATTAATCATCTGTTCACAGAATCTTGAGGGGTTTGGATTCCTCATATTTTCCAAGTGTATTTGCTGCAATTTCTGCCTATGTTTTTAGTTGTTCTCGTATCAAAGTTGATACAAGTAATGATTTCATGTGTGTTTTCACAAGCACAGGACCGAATTTGTATATCAGCCTACTGAGATTGTGAAAGTGTACATGAAAGTTTTATTCAATATAATATTTAAGAACATTTTTTTTTGAATGTGTTGACACCCGCATTCAACTTGAATGCTGAGGCTCAGAATGGCGATGATTACATTAATAATCGCAGTGACATAGTATAGTTTGCTGGGCTTATGGACCGCTGCTGCCTGAGTGCTTGCTCCCATCAAAGGTATGTGGAGCCGCTGACTTAGAGAGGACACCTATAGCCATATCTGACATTTTTTTCAGTGGTATGTGTGTGAGAGTCTTGGTGTTTCGCTTTGCTTCGCTTTGCTTTGATGTGCTAGGCTCTGCGCAACGACGCGTGCTCACACATTGGCGACCGAACAGCAACTGTGCCGGCCTATTTTTATTTGTATAAATTCATTTTCTTACTCTAGGGTGAGCAAATTACATGAACTGGACTGAACCTCGACTTAAAAGTTTAACAGTCAACATTAAACAAATAATTAATTACTACGCAGGAGCTAGTCTCCGCGTTATTTGCTTTTAAAATAGTTTTTAACAGTAGATATTTTAGTTAATTTTAAAAAGGTCAGTCTCTTTTTGCGGTTATTAAATTTAAATTTAAATTTAACAGAGTAATTTGCAAGTGCGCTATTGTAACCGCTGCCAGTTAACAGTCTGGCAGCGCTATGTGAAATGATCTGCATAGTGTTGCAAAATGCAACCTATCAGCTGTATTGGCGTTTTTTAACATTGAAGACAAAATGTAAAATGTAAACAAGACGTAATGACCAAGAATTTTCACAATTATACATATTAAACATATAAAACTAATTATAATTCTATTTTTTCTTCCTTTGCAGGTGATGATGACTCTGGGACCGGTGCCGAGATGGCGTGCCGCTCCCCGCCTCCAGGCAAGTGTGCCTCCTTTTGCAGGTTAGCCGGTATGAATGCGACCTTTGCCAAAAACGCATGGAATGGCAGGTTATGCTCTGGCCCAGAATGCCATGCCGCCGCCCGACCGGACACAATATTCTCGGCGCAGGGCAAGCGACACAGTGGACCACGTTGCATGGCCGGCGATGTGCGCCGGCAAGCAATGAAATGATTTGCAAAATTATTGCAATTTTGCGAAATATTGCCAGGCGTTTGTTGGTGGGCTGCAGGTGTTGTTGTAGCTCCGGATGTGATTTAGAACCAATATTAATTAGTTCTTCTTCTTCTTTGCAGGTGTTGTCTTCTGGTCTGGACGCGCAGGATGCACGGATGCTGCAGGATTCCAGGTAAGTATTATTCCAATTTTTGGTGAATTGACGGTGCGCTACGGCAAGCATATGCATATTGTAAATTAGCAAATATACATATTTTGCCAAGCACCAGTGACGGGCTGCGGGTGTTGTTGCAGCTCCAAATAATTTTTTGAAATCAATTGATTTAATTTCTTTTATTTTTCTTTGCAGGTGATGGCCTCTGACTGGACTGGACTGGATGCACGTGTGCCACAGGATGCCAGGTAGATTATGTTCCAATTGTTGGTGAATTGCCGATGCGCGTGGGCAAGCATAAGCATATTGCAAATAGGCAATTTTGCATATGCATATATTGCCAAAACATCAGTGTTGGGCTGCTAGTGTTGTTGCAGCTCCAAATAATTTTAAGAAATCAATTTTGATTAAATTTCTTTTCTTTTTCTTTTCAGGTGATGACTTCTAGACTGGACTGGACAGGACGCGCAGGATACACGGATGCCACTGGATGCCACAGGATGCCAGGTAAGTTGTGTTCCTTGTTTTAGTTGAATTGCCGATGTGTATAGCAACATATGCATATTGCAAATAAGCAATTATACATATTTTGCCAAGCATCAGAGATTGGGCTGCGGGTGTTGTTGTAGCTTCAAATAATTATAAGAAACCAATAATGAATCGATTTATTTTCTTTTTTTGCAGGTGATGACTTCTGGACAGGCCGAACAGGACGCGCGGATGCACGGGTGCCACAGGATGCCAGGTAAGTAGTGTTTTCCCTTCTTGCAGGTAAGTTGGCGCATGGGCGATGGATGCAAGCCAGGCAAACGTATGGGACGCGGCCGATCTACACTTTGTCAGGCATCAATGGTGAGTACTGGTGTTGTTGTGACTCGATCGCAATTTTGCCAGAAATATAAGAAAAAGGAAAAAGCATTAAAATGATTAACATTAATAAAAATATTACTCTTTTCTTTGCAGTTCTATTCTGAAGCAGAAGACGCCTGGTTGTCTTTGCAGGATTGGATTTTATTGCCACTGCCAGGTTGAGTGTGATTCAACATTGGAGCAAGATGACAAAGGGGGATCAGTAGGCATCTGGGAGTTGCCCTGATGTAATCGCAGAACGAGCTGTGTGGGCGGCAGCAAGCCATGTTGTTGCCTTGGTGTCATCTCAAATTTTGTCCAGGTGAGTTTTTATTGTGCGTACGTGCGTAATATGAAAATGTATTTTCTTTGTAAAAATACCAATTTCAATTCGTTTCAATTATTCTATGCAGGTGTTGTTGCATAAAGACGTCACAATTTTTCATCGCTGGAAGTATTGGCTGCATATTGTTGTTGTGTGGATTATGCTCGGGTCGCCGCTGAGAACCATCTGGGAAGGCTCCATAAGCGTCTAATTCGGAAGATCTTGGGCAAATCTTGGCACATAAAAACAGCAAGTAGCTCTGTCGCGTGTTGTTGCCAAGTAATGTCCAGATATGAAATGACCATGTGTGAGTATTTATTGATGCAATTTTGTCAGCGTGATGGTTAGAATTAGTAGCAGTTTAACGTTTAGTTATAATTTGCGTGGTTTTGTATTTGTTTTATAGTCCGTTTGTTGAACTTAATTAGCGAGCGCGAATTTATGTTTTTATGTTTTTCGCGTATTAATTGCATTTTGCATTTTGTATTAAAACAGTGCTGTACGTAGTATGTATAGACATTTCCCGCATAAAGCAGGATGAATGCCAGTCGATTTTGAGATTTTAGTGTAGCAGATATTGCTACATTTATTGTCATTAAAAGAAAATGACATGGTATATAACCATTTTGAATCGAGCGTGATATTGAATATCACTCACAGCTATTAGTATGAATACTAATAGCCGGTAAGATTCATTTATTTTATAATTTGAGGCCTTTTGATTAAGGCTGTAATTGAGTTAATTTCTGCTACTAATTTAACATGATTTTCCTTTCTTTTCAGGTGACTTTTGCTGGTGGCATGATGTTTCCATATAAGGATTTGTTGACGCATTCCGGGTGGGCCCGCACAGTGCCACTGGCCAGGCCGAACGGATTCAAGCACTGGACGAGCGACTTAGGGGACCAGGTAAGTATGTATTGGTTTTATGAGTACATCATAATTAGCAATTAATATTTTCCTCATCTTTCTTTGCAGGTAGTTGATGTTTTTGCTGACGTGTTTCCATTGCAGGATTGATGAAGCATCCAAAATCGGGCACACACAATGCCGCTAGCTAGGCCGAGGATGGAATTTCGACCAGCAGACGACAAGGAAAGACCAAGGATTCTGGAAACATTTGGAGAAGCTCCCAAAGTGGCTGGATGATAGCTTGTTGATGTAGCTATTTGGCAAGCAGCAGCGTGAGGATGCCATTGTTGCCTGAGACCAGTTTGTGTCGGGGGATGAATTGGCTGCACTCGTAGAGCGTGAAACGATAAGATAAGCTTTATAATGTTGATATTTTTACAAATGTTTGTTGTTTATATATTTAATTCTCTTTTCTTTTCTTTTCAGGTGACGACGTGGGATTGATTTACGCGCTCCGCTAGGCCACACACGATGCCGCTGCCAGGCTAACAGGATTCAACACTGGACAGGACGACAAGGGGGACCAGGTGAGTATGCAGTTGTTTGTTCCAATATTAATTCGTTATTGACATTAAATTTTAAATTTTTCTCCTTTATTTGCAGGTGGTAGGGCGCTACAGATGTCATGATTCCATCGCTGAAGACGTTTCTGTATGTCATGATGGGCACTCACAATGCCGCTGCCAGGCTGGGGAAGTTTTTTTTTTTTTTTTCTATCAAGTGTGAGGCGGTGCCAGCATCGGGTGCGTGGTGCGTGCGCTCACATTCGCGGCCGGCAAACAACTGTTGCCAGCCTATTTTATTTGAACATCTCATTACTCTTTAGCGAGCAACATATTATGAACAGAAGTGGACCTAACTTATACATCTAGTAACAGGTGTAATATTAACATTTTATAAGAGTATGCATGAATTATAATAACAGCATGTTTTCGCTTTTAAATTTAGATTTTAACATTTTAACATTTTGCCATTTTAGCTTATTCTAACATGTCAAGTATTTGGTCAAGTTGTTGGAAATGTACAAAGACAGGTAGTGGATAAAAAATTATTGGCACAACAAACTTGTAAATTTTTTAGCTATTAGAACTAATATATTTCTATATTGTGCTAATAGCTGTATTGGCAAAAAAAACAGAGAAAAAATTTTATATGCTGTTTAGGTCGCTTCATAAAGACGTTGACTGGCAGTGTGAGTTTTACATTTTAGCTAAACTATACAATTGTCAAACAAAATTTACTAACATTACATTAATTTAATTTTACATATTTTCTTTTCTTTTCAGGTATTTGATGACTGATGACTGATGACTGGTGCTGGAGATGCCAAACGCCGCTGTCGCCACAGGTAAGTATATGTTGTAAGTCTTTTTCCATTTCAGGTGCTGATGCTGGAGTATTTGCTGCTATCCGTTTTGGCCCGCGTCGATGCCGCTGCCAATGCCGATTTGTGGTGTCGACACTGGTCTTTTTTGCGACAAAGGGGACCAAATTGATGCGCTGATGAGAAATGCCGCCGGTAGCCGTACAAAACAGCTCGCTGGTGTTGGTTGGGCGTGCATAATGGTGAGTTGCAGATGTTAATGCAACTCGCAAAAGAATTAGAACCAATAATTCATTAGCTTCTTTTCTTTTCAGGTATCTGGATCTGGTGACTGGAGCTGGGAGCTGTGGATGCCAGACAGCCGCTATCGCACACGGGTAAGTATTTGGTGTAAGTTTTTCCATTTCAGGTGCTGATGCTGGAGTATTTGCTGCTATCCGTTTTGGCCCGCGTCGATGCCGCTGCCAGTGCCGATTTGTGATATCGACACTGGACTATTTGCGACAAAGGGGACCAAATTGATGTGCTGATGAGAAATGCCGCCGGTAGCCGTGCAAAACGGCTCACTGATGTTGATTGGGCATGCATAATGGTGAGTTGCAGATGTTGATGCAACTCGCAAAAGAATTAGAACCAATAATTCATTAGCTTCTTTTCTTTTCAGGTATCTGGATCTGGTGACTGGAGCTGGGAGCTGTGGATGCCAGACAGCCGCTATCGCACACGGGTAAGTATTCAGTGTAAGTTTTTCCATTTCAGGTGATGATGCTGGAGAATTTGCTGCAATCCGTTGTGGCCCTCGTCGATGCCGCTACCAACGCCGATATTGTATATCGGCACTGGACTATTTGCAACAAAGGGGACCAAATTGATGCATTTTCAGGGATCCGATGTCTGTTGACTGGTACTGGGAGCTGTGGGTGCCAGACAGCCGCTATCGCCTCAAGTAAGTATACTTTGTGAGTTTTTTTTTTCATTTCAGGTACTGATGTAGAGTATTTGCTGCAATCCGTCATGGCCCGCATCGATGCCGCTGCCAGTGTCAAGTTGTTGTTAGACACCTTTTGCGACAAAGGGGACCACTAAGGATGTGCTGTTGTAAGATGCCGCCGGTAACCATGTGGGACGGCTCGCAAGTGTTGGTTGTCGTTTCCAGGTGTTGTTATAGCCATATTCGATATAAATAAAAAAAGAAAGATATTAGTAAATAAGTAATACTAATATTGAAAGTATGTGTAGACAGCTATTAAAGCTGCCTACTTGTTGTCATCGAATTATTTTGTCGAATTTATCCAGTTTTGAGATGGTCGTGCGTCAAATTCGTGATTGAAAATTAAAACATTTTTCGATTGCAAGACGAAAAATGTCAATTTCCAATTCGTTAACTATCCCTTGCAGGTGTTGATGCTGGGGGACGCCACTGGTTCATCACTGGTGATTTTTTTTTTTTTTTTTTTTTTTTAATCTCCTCAAGGTAGCCTGTTGCAAAGAACTTGAGTACATGGTTTCTCCTAGACCCTTGGCTTACACTGTAGTGTATTAGGGAGCTAGGAGTGGTGCCTGTCTGTTGCCACTGGGTAGTAGTCCACGTAGGAGTTGGTTCGGCCTTTCATCGTTCTAACACTGGTTGATATGCCAGTATGTAAGTCCGAGGAGGTACATGTTAGAAAGCGCATTGAGAAGGGGTTTTTGTTGGTTAGGCATATTTCACCTGGCAGGTTAATAATCTGGTTGTCCCAATTAGGGAGCAGTTAGTTAATCAAACTCAAGATCAAAGTGTATGCAGGTGTTGTCCATTTGCCAAGTCTCTTACGAGAGGCGGGCACGTACATATATATTGATCAGGAGAGATTAGGCGGTGTAGTTGCTGAGATGCAATTTGTCAGTGGAATCAAAGTGTATGCAGGTGTTGTCCATTTGCCAAGTCTCTTATGAGAGGCGGGCACGTACATATATATTGATTTTGGAAGTTTGTAGTGTCAATCTCGAGAGAAAGATAATGGTTGTGTATCAGTTTAGCTGTGCCTGACAGCTCTGTTTCACTTGGTTATGGATAGGTTATAATATCAATCTCAAGAGAAAGATATTGGTTGTGTATCAGATTAGCTGTGCCTGACAGCTCTGTTTCACTTGGTTATGGATAGGTTATAATATCAATCTCAAGAGAAAGATAATGGTTGTGTATCAGATTAGCTGGTCCTGACAGCTCTGTTTCACTTGGTTATGGATAGGTTATAATATCAATCTCAAGAGAAAGATATTGGTTGTGTATCAGATTAGCTGTGCCTGACAGCTCTGTTTCACTTGGTTATGGATAGGTTATAATATCAATCTCAAGAGAAAGATATGGTTGTGTATCAGATTAGCTGGTCCTGACAGCTCTGTTTCACTTGGTTATGGATAGGTTATAATATCAATCTCAAGAGAAGATATTGGTTGTGTATCAGATTAGCTGTGCCTGACAGCTCTGTTTCACTTGGTTATGGATAGGTTACAATATCATCTCAAGAGAAAGATATTGGTTTTTTTTTTTCTGTGGGTATAGTGAACTGCTATGATTATGCGGGAAGTGGGTGTTTGTGTGTGCGGAAGTATTTGGCTTCGCAACGCAATACACTCACTGTATGGACTAGCATAAATAATGCAGACACAGATTTATTTCATGATTTGGTTACAATATTTTTGCTTAATTCACTAGACATGACATTCTTTTACATTCTTTTACATTTGTATCTTAAGTGGCTAGCTTTAAGTATATATGTATTTAATTATTTAGCATTTTTGTGGTTGTGAATAATTGTAACTTAGGGTATATAGCGGCGTCAGCAATAAATTTGTATGCCATTAAGCCAGCAGTTATGATTGGTGTTGTTAATTATGATGAGAGATGACTAGTTTACTTGGTTAGAATATGTACAGACAGTGCCTCAAATGCTAAATGAAAAAGGGCGTTCTGAGATGTACGTTTTGACTATAGCAGAGTATGCCCGCTCTCTCACTCTGAAACTAATGTTTCGACGGGCATACTGCTATCCTTGTGGAAAAAGGTTTGATTTTTTTAGGTGATATCCTAATTGTATGACTTTAAGCCTTGTTTACTTGCTTTTAACAAGTAGTTTTTGATAAGAGTTGTATATATAGTTATATAGTTGGGATTGTAGTTTTGGATTTTTATCGAAAGTTTTGGCTAGAGTTTAGATGGTTAATATGAATAACCTGCCTGATTGTTGATTTGTATATGGATAGTTTGGGTGCAAGATAATGATTTTTGTTGTTTTTGTTGTTGTTGTTTTTTTTTTCGTAAACATTAGGTCTATGAGAATATTTTTGTTGTATTCTTAATGGTAACATGATTTGGACATGAAAGAAGAAATGAACAATTTTGTTTGACATTTGTATAGACGTGCGCTTGACGTGTAGAAAAAGAGAGGAGAGACAGTTAATTACTTAACGCTATTTTGATTTTGATGTTTTAGAGGCGAGGAAATTTGATAATAATTTGAGAGTGAGGTTAATTTGGCAAGTTTAAGAACTTGATTGTTAGCTATTAAAAAAGAGTGTGAAGTTTGAAAGAGGGGTTAAGTTGGGAAGCGTTAGAGATTTTGGCTGTAAGGATGCGAATTTAAATTGACTAATTTTTTGACAGAGACGCAAGCTTGGATGAACAAAAGAATTATAGTATTAGAGTAAGTGGATTTACAAATTGTGATGCTTTCAAATGAAAAATGTAATGTAACTGAATTTAGGATAGTTAAGGTTTTTGATTATGTCGCAAATTTGGACGGTCGAAGCAAATATATAGTTAGGAGATGTGAATTTGAAAGCATTACAAATTAGAATTTGAAGTTAAGTGAGTTTAAAATAGTTTGAATATTTTGTCTCGGCCATAAAGTTATTTTTTTTAAAATCGAAGCAATTGTAAAATAGGTAAGGTAAGTTAATTTATAAATTAGAATTTATGTTGGTAAGTTTGTGAAGTTAAATCGCTTAATTTTTGACAGAGACGCAAGCTTGGATGAACAGAAGAATTATAGTATTAGAGTAAGTGGATTTACAATTGTGATGCTTTTCAAATGAAAAAAGTAAGGTAAGTGAATTTAGGATAGTTAAGGTTTTTGTTTATGTCGCAAATTTGGACGGTCGAAGCAAATATATAGTTAGGAGATGTGAATTTGAAAGCATTACAAATTAAAATTTGAAGTTAAGTGAGTTTGAAATAGTTTGAATATTTTGTCTCGGCCATAAAGTTTTTTTTTTTTTTTAAATCGAAGCAATTGTAAAATCGGTAAGGTAAGTTAATTTATAAATTAGAATTTATGTTGGTAAGTTTGTGAAGTTAAATCGCTTAATTTTGACAGAGACCAAATTTAGACGAACAAAATAATTATAGAATTAGAGTAGGTGGATTTACAAATTGTGATGCTTTTCAAATGAAAATGTAAGGTAAGTGAATTTAAGATAGTTAAGGTTTTTGTTTATGTCGCAAATTTGGACGGTCGAAGCAAATATATAGTTAGGAGATGTGAATTTGAAAGCATTTCAAATTAGAATTTGAAGTTAAGTGAGTTTGAAATAGTTTGAATATTTTGTCTCGGCCACAAAGTTATTTTTTTTTAAAAATCTAAGCAATTGTAAATAGGTAAGGTAAGTTAATTTATAATTAGAATTTATGTTGGTAAGTTTGTGAAGTTAAATCGCTTAATTTTTGACAGAGACGCAAGCTTGGATGAACAGAAGAATTATAGTATTAGAGTAAGTGGATTTACAAATTGTGATGCTTTTCAAATGAAAATGTAAGGTAAGTGAATTTAGGATAGTTTAGGTTTTTGATTATGTCGCAAATTTGGACGATCGAAGCAGATATATAGTTAGGAGATGTGAATTTGAAAGCATTACAAATTAAAATTTGAAGTTAAGTGAGTTTAAAGTAGTTTGAATATTTTGTCTCGGCCACAAAGTTATTTTTTAAAAATCGAAGCAATTGTAAATAGGTAAGGTAAGTTAATTTATAAGTTAGAATTTATGTTGGTAAGTTTGTGAAGTTAATCGCTTAATTTTTGACAGAGACGCAAATTTAGACGAACAAAATAATTATAGAATTAGAGTAGGTGGATTTACAAATTGTGATGCTTTTCAAATGAAAATGTAAGGTAAGTGAATTTAAGATAGTTAAGGTTTTTGTTTATGTCGCAAATTTGGACGGTCGAAGGTAATATATAGTTAGGAGATGTGAATTTGAAAGCATTACAAATTAAATTTGAAGTTAAGTGAGTTTAAAATAGTTTGAATATTTTGTCTCGGCCATAAAGCTATTTTTTTTTTAAAATCAAAGCAATTGTAAAGTAGATAAGGTAAGTTAATTATAAGTTTGTGAAGTTAAATCGCTTTAAAAATCGTTTGAAATAGAAGTTGCTTAGTAAGAAGGAAGATAGTTTAGAATTTAGGATAAGAGCTTAGCTTTTACAACTTAAGGAACTATGTGTGTAAGATGAGAAAAACTTATGGCTATAACAATTTAGGAGTTTAATTTCTAACTTATTATTATCTTTATGTTTTGAGGCGTTAAGTTGATGATTGTTGTTGATTGAGAGCGATGCGGGGCCTCAGAGATGCACACTGCGAGCCGATAGTGTTGGTGGCCGCAGATGAAAGGTGGTTTCTGTGCGATGTTGAAATTGATGTTAGCAGCATCCGGAAAAGTGGCTGCTGTATGATGTTGGGGTTTGCAGCGGAAAAAGTAACTGCTCTCAGCTGCTTGAAATTTGATGATTGATGGCTGCTAATGGCGTTACAGGTGCTAATAAAGGAGATGATGTCCGACGACGACAGCGAAGACATAGACGACGAATGCGAGCATGACGACGACGAAGACGAAGACGATGAAGTTGTGGTTGTGATGATTAGGGCGAATAATAGCCCTCTGCCCGCAGCTTGTGTCTGTAGCCATTTGGGGATGTGAGGAGACGTAAGATGCGTGTACAGGTTCTGTACACATGACCTCGCTGCGATGATATTACCGCTGTTGATGATGGCGGCGGCGATGATGGTGATCGCAACGGCGGCAGTTGCCAGTGGTTGTTGCACAGCCAGCTAGGAGATATCTGGTATGCGTGTGCAGACTAGGAGACTTCTATTTGCGCAGGAGGTGCGGGCAGTCAGTTATATAGTCTTATGTCAAGCATTATGCTTGCATGTTCAGGATTGGCGTCAAGGCTGAAATAAGCACAAAAGCATAGGGGAATCAGTATGTTTTTTAGCAGAGTCTTAGGGTTTGTATGAATTTTATTGGGAACTTGGTTTGTGTATATATGGTGAGACGTCGGAGTGTAGTTGAAGTTTGGATTTCGTTTATTTTCGTCCTTCCTTATATGATTCGTACTGGCTGGTTTGCTGAGAGTGTATGCGCTAAATGCTATGGAAAGAGAAGTGGAAGAGAGAAAGAAGTATAGGGCAAAGTTAAGGTGATGACTCGAATGGCCGCCAGTTTAGGTGGTTTGCATTCTAATGACTGCAAGCTGTAGCAGATTGTTATGGCTGTTTGTTTTTATTTCCCTTTTTTTCGGGTTTGATGATGGCAAGAGTCTGTGACTGTCATGGTGTGTTTGTATTTATAATTTAATTATTTGATTATTCTTATCCTCTCTTTTTCAGATTAAGGCAGGTAAGTGAGGGTGGATTAGAGTGAGAAAAATTACTCGTTAATTTTTTATTTTATTTTTTTTTATTTTTTTTTTTATTATATATAATATATATATTTTATTTATTATTTTATTTTTATTTTTTATTTATTTGTTTTTTTTTTTTTTTTTTTTTTATTTATTTAATACTATTTAGTAGATATTGTTTTTATCGTATTCTAATTAGTTAGTTAGTAATTTTGATTTAATTTGATTTTGTTTATATATTAGTAAGTTGTTGGTTAAAGAGGAATTTTTTTTTTTTTTTTGTTTTTGTCTATTTGTGTGGCATTATTAAAGGAATAGGTCGAGTCAGAGTCAGAGTCAGAAGTAGATGCGTTTTGCTGCTGATTCAAGATTTTGGTTGAGGGCTGGTGATTTGGGCGTGATGTTTTTATTTTTAACCTGTTTGCCAGTTTGGAGCTGTGGAATTTGGTGTTGGCCAATTGAGCGGCCGCTTGAGCAGAAGTAGACGGTATTGCGTCTGCTATCTTTTGCTGATTTGTTGATATTGTTGAGTTACTATTTTTTGATTTTAGGCGCAATTTTTTGTTTGATTCACCATCCTTATTTTGATTTGGATTGGGATTCGGTGTTGGTTTGAGACTGGTGGTTGTTAAGGATTTGTCCTTGTTTTTGTTTTTGTTTAAAGTGCATTTGCTGTTTTGGTTGTTGTTGATTTTGGTATTGCTGCTTTTATTGGCAATGCCTTGCTTGGTGTTAATAATTTTGGGCATCTTTGATTCAAGAGTTTGATACGAATCGAACATCCTTTATAATTTGCCGTATGTGGCTGGCCGCAGTTAGCGCACTTGGCTGGCGTGTTTGCCGGTTTGGTGCATGCCGCTGTGGCATGATCATTGCCACACTTTACACATCGTGGGACATGGTGGCAGTATTTTGCCGTGTGGTTATGTCCTTTGACAGCGATGGCATTGTGGTAGATTGAATTTATTGCGCTGTGGCCACTCCACACTGACAATAAAGTGGCATAGTTTCCTAATTTTGAAAATGCTGTTGTTGCTAGTGTGGTCTGATCCAGTTTGGGGCCAGTTCCACATAGAACAAGTTTGGACGAAACGTACCAGTTCCATGTGATCTTTGAAAGATAGGATTAAAACCGATTTGACGGTATATCCCATTGACTGTAATGCGCTTTTGATGTTAGAGGTGTTAGTGGAAGAGTGGATTCCACGAATGACAACTTTAAGCGAGCGCTCTTCCCGCATCTGGTACGAGTTATATTGAATGTTTGTGTCCTGTAGGATGTGGATTATTGATCTGTAGGCACTAGATGATTCGGCATGGATTCTAGCAATCCGCGGCCCGCTCAGCTTGATTGTATAGTCACCAACTGGTGACGTATGATCATCAAATAGTGCAATCAGAAAGCTCATGCTTAGACTTTCGATGTTTAGTGTTGAGGGCATTTCGCCGTTTTGATTCAGATTGATACAGATCTGTGGTGGCTTGTATGATTTGCCAGCCACAGATGCTGAATTTTCTTGATTTTTATCAAGTTTTTGTTGCTGATGTTGAAGACTTGATGGCTGTTGATGATCAGGCCGCTTTGTTTTAGGCTGCGAACTTCGTTTTTTTCGAGGTCGCGATTTGACGCACCTTGCTCGGCAAATTGTTTGACAGTGATTTTGGGCTGTCGTTGATGATGCCGAGAGAGGCCATATCAGTTGCATCTGGACAGCCTCTGACTCTTTTGTTAGCGCTGATGTTTTCGTTGGCTTTGTTGTTTTGGTTGATGTTGTTGGTGTTCATGATGCTGCTACACCTGTCTTCGTCGCCGCTGCTAGCTACAAAGACCACATCATCTACATTAGTAATAGACGATTCTGTGGGCTTTGATGGTTGCAGCGATGGTTGCAGAGGCACCAGAACATTTTGTGAGCATGACGGTATTAGTTGTGAAGATGTGACTGCCTCCAGGGCTGTTTGTAGCGATAGCGTGCCATATGGATTGCTACCGATGACGTCGTCGTTACAATCAATAGTGTTGCTTGCATTGATATTTTCCTCTCCATCACTATTGCAATCCATTTGCTGGCTTGCATTGATGCTATAATATCGGACGGCGGAGGATTTATGGACATATCTGAAGAGCATTGCGAGGATGGCGATGGTGAAGGTGTTTGTCGTTGCTCATAGAACATTGACATATCTTTCTTTTGTTTATTCAAGTCTGTTGTGAGAGAAAAGATTAAAGTGAGTTTTCCCTTTTTTTTTTTTTTTTGGAAAAGGTTTTATTGTAAGAGATTTTTCTGTTTTATTTGATAACTATAGTCTTGTGTGTTATCAGGGCGGAGGGGACAGAGAAGAAAATAAAATGTAATATTTTTAGTTTATGTTGCAACGCATGTGCTTATATGTGAGGATATCTAGAAACGGATTATATTGGATTATATATGGTAAATATGTTATTAAAGGATTTTAAGCATTTAAAAGCAAAGGCATCCTCAACGCAAGAAGGAAGAAAGCAGGTGACTTATGTGTTTTGGATTTTATGAAAATGTTTAGTTTTTATTTTTGCCGACGGCAAATTGAAAAAGAAAATCATGTGACGATGAAAGTGGGTGAGAAAAAGTTGTGAGGACAATTTGCACACTTTATATATGTCCAGATTCTATAAAGCTACGCGTGTGTGAGTGGTTCGAAACTATTTGTTATTAGCAGGTGTAGATTAATTGCTGAGAGCTGTTTTTTAAGAGAGGCTAAAAGTTTTTATTGTCATCCTAGCTGGTTGGAGTTATTTGGTGAATTATGAATTGTCATAAGGAGAGTAAAATTGAGTATTATTTATTTTTGGTTTATTTTCTATATCAGAGAATGGGCAAAAATATAGTAAGTGATGTCAAAAAAAAGATATATATATTTTTATTTTAAAAAGTTTATTTTTAGCGGATACAGTTTTTGAGAAAGGGTAGCAGCAGATGAAAAATTTACGAGAAAAGAAAGACCAAAGATCGCAAGGGCAGAATAAAAATTTATGGGTGATTATTAGTGTGATAGTTATAAAGTTTGAGGGTAGCATATTTTTAATGAAGTAGCAGAATAGAAAAAAGGTACAAAAGATCAAAAGTCAAGAGGCGAGTGACGTTGGCAGATTAGATGCAGGTAAATGCAGGGTGGTAAATATCAATAATAGGCAATTTGTACACAAAATAGATCATTAGGACTGGGACAGTAAGATGAATGGGCGGCAAAAGTGTGCGAGAAAAGGTGGTCAGGTAGAACAAGTGTTAGAGGTGAGAAGTATTTGTTTGTTTTTATTTATTGATTTGCAAGTCTTTTGGAATGAGATTTTTAAGAGGCAGTAATAGAAGGGTATGAGAGGAGGCTTGCATTTGAGTGCATGCATATAAAGCGATTATTAAAAAAGAAATGAGAGATGGCAAGTGAAATTAGTAAGCAGCAATAAATAAAGAGAGAAGGATAAAGAAAAAATTTTTTTTTTTGATACCTATGAGGAATATAATTGTATATGCTGTGATTATTAGGTTGGAAAAGTAAGTCATTAATTACAATAATAATATAATTAGGTGTGGAAAAATAATAATAATATGTATAGAAATAATGTGTATGGATGTACATGCATGTATAGATAATGAAACATTAGTAGTAATAAGCGTGGCTGTACTTGCATTCAAAATAAATTTTTCCTAAAGGAAAAATGGTTGACGTTGCTTGTTGTGGCTGCTTGTTGCTGATGTTGTTGTTGTTGCCGATGTCTCGCTGGCGCATGTATATTAGAGCTGTGCGCTGTGCTCGCGCGTCGGCTTTAACCAAAATGGTGGTCGTGTTGATTGTAGTGTGCGTCTTTGCTTGTTGTTGTTTGTTGTTTTTCTGCTGCCTCTGTCGCTGCCTCTGTTGCTTCTTGTCGCTGCTGCTGTTCCCGCTTTGCACAAGATTAGCGGAAAAGTACTGGAGTATGTAGAAAAAATGGCTGCTCTGCTTTATGTGGCTGTACTAATTAATAATATGTATGCTGATAATTGAAATTTTAGCGCGACACTGGGATTCTGGGTTTCTGTGTACAGTCACTTTATTGTTTTGAAAGTTTTGTTGATTGTGTGCTTGAAATTTTTATATTTATGTTTTGTGCGTTAAATTGTTTGTGAAAATATTCATTTAATCTCTCTTTGTGTACTGAAAAGTACAATTTTGCTCGCACAAAGAAGATTTTGTTTTGTTTATATGTGTTGATTTAGTTAATTATTATTTTATTTATATTTATATTTTGTGCATTAAATTGTTTATGGAAAATATTCATTAGATCTCTTGTGTACTGAAAAGTACAATTTTACTCGCACAAAGAGCAGCATACATAATACATATATATGCGTACGCAATGATTGTGCACACTTATTTCCACCGCACAATTAACACTTGTAGAGTCTTTTCTCTTATTTTTATTTATTTTTTAGCACTGAGACTGAACTGAAGGGAGAGGAGAGAGAGAGTTGTTTAAAGCACTTTTTCTGTGGGTATAGTGAACTGCTATGATTATGCTGGGAAGTGGGTGTTTTGTGTGTGCGGAAGTATTTGGCTTCGCAACGCAATACACTCACTGTATGGACTAGCATAAATAATGCAGACACAGATTTATTTCATGATTTGGTTACAATATTTTTGCTTAATTCACTAGACATGACATTCTTTTACATTCTTTTACATTTGTATCTTAAGTGGCTAGCTTTAAGTATATATGTATTTAATTATTTAGCATTTTTGTGGGTTGTGAATAATTGTAACTTAGGGTATATAGCGGCGTCAGCAATAAATTTGTATGCCATTAAGCCAGCAGTTATGATTGGTGTTGTTAATTATGATGAGAGATGACTAGTTTACTTGGTTAGAATATGTACAGACAGTGCCTCAAATGCTAATGAAAAAGGGCGTTCTGAGATGTACGTTTTGACTATAGCAGAGTATGCCCGCTCTCTCACTCTGAAACTAATGTTTCGACGGGCATACTGCTATCCTTGTGGAAAAAGGTTTGATTTTTTTAGGTGATATCCTAATTGTATGACTTTAAGCCTTGTTTACTTGCTTTTAACAAGTAGTTTTTGATAAGAGTTGTATATATAGTTATATAGTTGGGATTGTAGTTTTGGATTTTTATCGAAAGTTTTGGCTAGAGTTTAGATGGTTAATATGAATAACCTGCCTGATTGTTGATTTGTATATGGATAGTTTGGGTGCAAGATAATGATTTTTGTTGTTTTTGTTGTTGTTGTTTTTTTTTTTCGTAAACATTAGGTCTATGAGAATATTTTTGTTGTATTCTTAATGGTAACATGATTTGGACATGAAAGAAGAAAATGAACAATTTTTGTTTGACAATTTGTATAGACGTGCGCTTGACGTGTAGAAAAAGAGAGGAGAGACAGTTAATTACTTAACGCTATTTTGATTTTGATGTTTTAGAGGCGAGGAAATTTGATAATAATTTGAGAGTGAGGTTAATTTGGCAAGTTTAAGAACTTGATTATTAGCTATTAAAAAAGAGTGTGAAGTTTGAAAGAGGGGTTAAGTTGGGAAGCGTTAGAGATTTTGGCTGTAAGGATGCGAATTTAAATTGACTAATTTTTTGACAGAGACGCAAGCTTGGATGAACAAAAGAATTATAGTATTAGAGTAAGTGGATTTACAAATTGTGATGCTTTCAAATGAAAAATGTAATGTAAGTGAGTTTAGGATAGTTAAGGTTTTTGATTATGTCGCAAATTTGGACGGTCGAAGCAAATATATAGTTAGGAGATGTGAATTTGAAAGCATTACAAATTAGAATTTGAAGTTAAGTGAGTTTAAAATAGTTTGAATATTTTGTCTCGGCCACAAAGTTATTTTTTTAAAAATCGAAGCAATTGTAAAATAGGTAAGGTAAGTTAATTTATAAATTAGAATTTATGTTGGTAAGTTTGTGAAGTTAAATCGCTTAATTTTTGACAGAGACGCAAGCTTGGATGAACAGAAGAATTATAGTATTAGAGTAAGTGGATTACAAATTGTGATGCTTTTCAAATGAAAAAAGTAAGGTAAGTGAATTTAGGATAGTTAAGGTTTTTGTTTATGTCGCAAATTTGGACGGTCGAAGCAAATATATAGTTAGGAGATGTGAATTTGAAAGCATTACAAATTAAAATTTGAAGTTAAGTGAGTTTGAAATAGTTTGAATATTTTGTCTCGGCCATAAAGTTATTTTTTTTTTTTTTAAATCGAAGCAATTGTAAAATCGGTAAGGTAAGTTAATTTATAAATTAGAATTTATGTTGGTAAGTTTGTGAAGTTAAATCGCTTAATTTTTGACAGAGACGCAAATTTAGACGAACAAAATATTATAGAATTAGAGTAGGTGGATTTACAAATTGTGATGCTTTTCAAATGAAAATGTAAGGTAAGTGAATTTAAGATAGTTAAGGTTTTTGTTTATGTCGCAAATTTGGACGGTCGAAGCAAATATATAGTTAGGAGATGTGAATTTGAAAGCATTTCAAATTAGAATTTGAAGTTAAGTGAGTTTGAAATAGTTTGAATATTTTGTCTCGGCCACAAAGTTATTTTTTTTAAAATCTAAGCAATTGTAAAATAGGTAAGGTAAGTTAATTTATAAATTAGAATTTATGTTGGTAAGTTTGTGAAGTTAAATCGCTTAATTTTTGACAGAGACGCAAGCTTGGATGAACAGAAGAATTATAGTATTAGAGTAAGTGGATTTACAAATTGTGATGCTTTTCAAATGAAAAATGTAAGGTAAGTGAATTTAGGATAGTTTAGGTTTTTGATTATGTCGCAAATTTGGACGATCGAAGCAGATATATAGTTAGGAGATGTGAATTTGAAAGCATTACAAATTAAAATTTGAAGTTAAGTGAGTTTAAAGTAGTTTGAATATTTTGTCTCGGCCACAAAGTTATTTTTTAAAAATCGAAGCAATTGTAAAATAGGTAAGGTAAGTTAATTTATAAGTTAGAATTTATGTTGGTAAGTTTGTGAAGTTAAATCGCTTAATTTTTGACAGAGACGCAAATTTAGACGAACAAAATAATTATAGAATTAGAGTAGGTGGATTTACAAATTGTGATGCTTTTCAAATGAAAATGTAAGGTAAGTGAATTTAGGATAGTTAAGGTTTTTGTTTATGTCGCAAATTTGGACGGTCGAAGGTAATATATAGTTAGGAGATGTGAATTTGAAAGCATTACAAATTAAAATTTGAAGTTAAGTGAGTTTAAAATAGTTTGAATATTTTGTCTCGGCCATAAAGCTATTTTTTTTTTAAAATCAAAGCAATTGTAAAGTAGATAAGGTAAGTTAATTTATAAGTTTGTGAAGTTAAATCGCTTTAAAAATCGTTTGAAATAGAAGTTGCTTAGTAAGAAGGAAGATAGTTTAGAATTTAGGATAAGAGCTTAGCTTTTACAACTTAAGGAACTATGTGTGTAAGATGAGAAAAACTTATGGCTATAACAATTTAGGAGTTTAATTTCTAACTTATTATTATCTTTATGTTTTGAGGCGTTAAGTTGATGATTGTTGTTGATTGAGAGCGATGCGGGGCCTCAGAGATGCACACTGCGAGCCGATAGTGTTGGTGGCCGCAGATGAAAGGTGGTTTCTGTGCGATGTTGAAATTGATGTTAGCAGCATCCGGAAAAGTGGCTGCTGTATGATGTTGGGGTTTGCAGCGGAAAAAGTAACTGCTCTCAGCTGCTTGAAATTTGATGATTGATGGCTGCTAATGGCGTTACAGGTGCTAATAAAGGAGATGATGTCCGACGACGACAGCGAAGACATAGACGACGAATGCGAGCATGACGACGACGAAGACGAAGACGATGAAAGTTGTGGTTGTGATGATTAGGGCGAATAATAGCCCTCTGCCCGCAGCTTGTGTCTGTAGCCATTTGGGGATGTGAGGAGACGTAAGATGCGTGTACAGGTTCTGTACACATGACCTCGCTGCGATGATATTACCGCTGTTGATGATGGCGGCGGCGATGATGGTGATCGCAACGGCGGCAGTTGCCAGTGGTTGTTGCACAGCCAGCTAGGAGATATCTGGTATGCGTGTGCAGACTAGGAGACTTCTATTTGCGCAGGAGGTGCGGGCAGTCAGTTATATAGTCTTATGTCAAGCATTATGCTTGCATGTTCAGGATTGGCGTCAAGGCTGAAATAAGCACAAAAGCATAGGGGAATCAGTATGTTTTTTAGCAGAGTCTTAGGGTTTGTATGAATTTTATTGGGAACTTGGTTTGTGTATATATGGTGAGACGTCGGAGTGTAGTTGAAGTTTGGATTTCGTTTATTTTCGTCCTTCCTTATATGATTCGTACTGGCTGGTTTGCTGAGAGTGTATGCGCTAAATGCTATGGAAAGAGAAGTGGAAGAGAGAAAGAAGTATAGGGCAAAGTTAAGGTGATGACTCGAATGGCCGCCAGTTTAGGTGGTTTGCATTCTAATGACTGCAAGCTGTAGCAGATTGTTATGGCTGTTTGTTTTATTTCCCTTTTTTCGGGTTTGATGATGGCAAGAGTCTGTGACTGTCATGGTGTGTTTGTATTATAATTTAATTATTTGATTATTCTTATCCTCTCTTTTTCAGATTAAGGCAGGTAAGTGAGGGTGGATTAGAGTGAGAAAAATTACTCGTTAATTTTTATTTTATTTTTTTTATTTTTTTTTTTTATATATATATATATATATATTTTATTTATTATTTTATTTTTATTTTTTATTATTTTTTTTTTTTTTTTTTTTTTTTTTTTTTATTTATTTAATACTATTAGTAGATATTGTTTTTATCGTATTCTAATTAGTTAGTTAGTAATTTTGATTTAATTTGATTTTGTTTATATATTAGTAAGTTGTTGGTTAAAGAGGAATTTTTTTTTTTTTTTGTTTTTGTCTATTTTGTTGGCATTATTAAAGGAATAGGTCTGAGTCAGAGTCAGAGTCAGAAGTAGATGCGTTTTGCTGCTGATTCAAGATTTTGGTTGAGGGCTGGTGATTTGGGCGTGATGTTTTATTTTTAACCTGTTTGCCAGTTTGGAGCTGTGGAATTTGGTGTTGGCCAATGAGCGGCCGCTTGAGCAGAAGTAGACGGTATTGCGTCTGCTATCTTTTGCTGATTTGTTGATATTGTTGAGTTACTATTTTTTGATTTTAGGCGCAATTTTTTGTTTGATTCACCATCCTTATTTTGATTTGGATTGGGATTCGGTGTTGGTTTGAGACTGGTGGTTGTTAAGGATTTGTCCTTGTTTTTGTTTTGTTTAAAGTGCATTTGCTGTTTTGGTTGTTGTTGATTTTGGTATTGCTGCTTTTATTGGCAATGCCTTGCTTGGTGTTAATAATTTTGGGCATCTTTGATTCAAGGAGTTTGATACGAATCGAACATCCTTTATAATTTGCCGTATGTGGCTGGCCGCAGTTAGCGCACTTGGCTGGCGTGTTTGCCGGTTTGGTGCATGCCGCTGTGGCATGATCATTGCCACACTTTACACATCGTGGGACATGGTGGCAGTATTTTGCCGTGTGGTTATGTCTTTGACAGCGATGGCATTGTGGTAGATTGAATTTATTGCGCTGTGGCCACTCCACACTGACAATAAAGTGGCATAGTTTCCTAATTTTGAAAATGCTGTTGTTGCTAGTGTGGTCTGATCCAGTTTGGGCCAGTTCCACATAGAACAAGTTTGGACGAAACGTACCAGTTCCATGTGATCTTTGAAAGATAGGATTAAAAACCGATTTGACGGTATATCCCATTGACTGTAATGCGCTTTTGATGTTAGAGGTGTTAGTGGAAGAGTGGATTCCACGAATGACAACTTTAAGCGAGCGCTCTTCCCGCATCTGGTACGAGTTATATTGAATGTTTGTGTCCTGTAGGATGTGGATTATTGATCTGTAGGCACTAGATGATTCGGCATGGATTCTAGCAATCCGCGGCCCGCTCAGCTTGATTGTATAGTCACCAACTGGTGACGTATGATCATCAAATAGTGCAATCAGAAAGCTCATGCTTAGACTTTCGATGTTTAGTGTTGAGGGCATTTCGCCGTTTTGATTCAGATTGATACAGATCTGTGGTGGCTTGTATGATTTGCCAGCCACAGATGCTGAATTTTCTTGATTTTATCAAGTTTTTGTTGCTGATGTTGAAGACTTGATGGCTGTTGATGATCAGGCCGCTTTGTTTTAGGCTGCGAACTTCGTTTTTTTCGAGGTCGCGATTTGACGCACCTTGCTCGGCAAATTGTTTGACAGTGATTTTGGGCTGTCGTTGATGATGCCGAGAGAGGCCATATCAGTTGCATCTGGACAGCCTCTGACTCTTTTGTTAGCGCTGATGTTTTCGTTGGCTTTGTTGTTTTGGTTGATGTTGTTGGTGTTCATGATGCTGCTACACCTGTCTTCGTCGCCGCTGCTAGCTACAAAGACCACATCATCTACATTAGTAATAGACGATTCTGTGGGCTTTGATGGTTGCAGCGATGGTTGCAGAGGCACCAGAACATTTTGTGAGCATGACGGTATTAGTTGTGAAGATGTGACTGCCTCCAGGGCTGTTTGTAGCGATAGCGTGCCATATGGATTGCTACCGATGACGTCGTCGTTACAATCAATAGTGTTGCTTGCATTGATATTTTCCTCTCCATCACTATTGCAATCCATTTGCTGGCTTGCATTGGATGCTATAATATCGGACGGCGGAGGATTTATGGACATATCTGAAGAGCATTGCGAGGATGGCGATGGTGAAGGTGTTTGTCGTTGCTCATAGAACATTGACATATCTTTCTTTGTTTATTCAAGTCTGTTGTGAGAGAAAAGATTAAAGTGAGTTTTCCCTTTTTTTTTTTTTTTGGAAAAGGTTTTTATTGTAAGAGATTTTTCTGTTTTATTTGATAACTATAGTCTTGTGTGTTATCAGGGCGGAGGGGACAAGAGAAGAAAAATAAAATGTAATATTTTTAGTTTATGTTGCAACGCATGTGCTTATATGTGAGGATATCTAGAAACGGATTATATTGGATTATATATGGTAAATATGTTATTAAAGGATTTTAAGCATTTAAAAGCAAAGGCATCCTCAACGCAAGAAGGAAAGAAAGCAGGTGACTTATGTGTTTTGGATTTTATGAAAAATGTTTAGTTTTTATTTTTGCCGACGGCAAATTGAAAAAGAAAATCATGTGACGATGAAAGTGGGTGAGAAAAAGTTGTGAGGACAATTTGCACACTTTATATATGTCCAGATTCTATAAAGCTACGCGTGTGTGAGTGGTTCGAAACTATTTGTTATTAGCAGGTGTAGATTAATTGCTGAGAGCTGTTTTTTAAGAGAGGCTAAAAGTTTTTATTGTCATCCTAGCTGGTTGGAGTTATTTGGTGAATTATGAATTGTCATAAGGAGAGTAAAATTGAGTATTATTTATTTTTGGTTTATTTTCTATATCAGAGAATGGGCAAAAATATAGTAAGTGATGTCAAAAAAAAAGATATATATATTTTTATTTTAAAAAGTTTATTTTTAGCGGATATAGTTTTTGAGAAAGGGTAGCCGCAGATGAAAAATTTACGAGAAAAGAAAGACCAAAGATCGCAAGGGCAGAATAAAAATTTATGGGTGATTATTAGTGTGATAGTTATAAAGTTTGAGGGTAGCATATTTTTAATGAAGTAGCAAGAATAGAAAAAAGGTACAAAAGATCAAAAGTCAAGAGGCGAGTGACGTTGGCAGATTAGATGCAGGTAAATGCAGGGTGGTAAATATCAATAATAGGCAATTTGTACACAAAATAGATCATTAGGACTGGGACAGTAAGATGAATGGGCGGCAAAAGTGTGCGAGAAAAGGTGGTCAGGTAGAACAAGTGTTAGAGGTGAGAAGTATTTGTTTGTTTTTATTTATTGATTTGCAAGTCTTTTGGAATGAGATTTTTAAGAGGCAGTAATAGAAGGGTATGAGAGGAGGCTTGCATTTGAGTGCATGCATATAAAGCGATTATTAAAAAAGAAAATGAGAGATGGCAAGTGAAATTAGTAAAGCAGCAATAAATAAAGAGAGAAAGGATAAAGAAAAAAATTTTTTTTTTTTGATACCTATGAGGAATATAATTGTATATGCTGTGATTATTAGGTTGGAAAAGTAAGTCATTAATTACAATAATAATATAATTAGGTGTGGAAAAATAATAATAATATGTATAGAAATAATGTGTATGGATGTACATGCATGTATAGATAATGAAACATTAGTAGTAATAAGCGTGGCTGTACTTGCATTCAAAATAAATTTTTCCTAAAGGAAAAATGGTTGACGTTGCTTGTTGTGGCTGCTTGTTGCTGATGTTGTTGTTGTTGCCGATGTCTCGCTGGCGCATGTATATTAGAGCTGTGCGCTGTGCTCGCGCGTCGGCTTTAACCAAAATGGTGGTCGTGTTGATTGTAGTGTGCGTCTTTGCTTGTTGTTGTTTGTTGTTTTTCTGCTGCCTCTGTCGCTGCCTCTGTTGCTTCTTGTCGCTGCTGCTGTTCCCGCTTTGCACAAGATTAGCGGAAAAGTACTGGAGTATGTAGAAAAAATGGCTGCTCTGCTTTATGTGGCTGTACTAATTAATAATATGTATGCTGATAATTGAAATTTTAGCGCGACACTGGGATTCTGGGTTTCTGTGTACAGTCACTTTATTGTTTTGAAAGTTTTGTTGATTGTGTGCTTGAAATTTTTATATTTATGTTTTGTGCGTTAAAAGTTGTGTTTGGTGAAAATATTCATGTTAGATCTCTCTTTGTGTACTGAAAAGTACAATTTTCTCGCACAAAGAGCAGCATACATAAATACATATATATGCGTACGCAATGATTGTGCACACTTATTTCCACCGCACAATTAACACTTGTAGAGTCTTTTCTCTTATTTTTATTTATTTTTTAGCACTGAACTGAACTGAAGGGAGAGGAGAGAGAGAGTTGTTTAAGCACGTCCGAACACAATGACTGACTGTCACAATAATGAATCCATCAGCCAGTGCATGCCTTTTTATATCCGTTTGCCAGTACAAGTGCAGCGGCCGCCATTCTGCCCGTCCGCAGTCAACAGCTCGCAGTCGGCGATCCTCGTGCAGCAGCGTCTGTTAGGGGTGGAAAAAAGGCAGCGAGTGTATTAGTGTAGTTGAAAAATGGCGAACACAAAAATAAATTCTGTGGGTATAGTGAACTGCTATGATTATGCTGGGAAGTGGGTGTTTTGTGTGTGCGGAAGTATTTGGCTTCGCAACGCAATACACTCACTGTATGGACTAGCATAAATAATGCAGACACAGATTTATTTCATGATTTGGTTACAATATTTTTGCTTAATTCACTAGACATGACATTCTTTTACATTCTTTTACATTTGTATCTTAAGTGGCTAGCTTTAAGTATATATGTATTTAATTATTTAGCATTTTTGTGGGTTGTGAATAATTGTAACTTAGGGTATATAGCGGCGTCAGCAATAAATTTGTATGCCATTAAGCCAGCAGTTATGATTGGTGTTGTTAATTATGATGAGAGATGACTAGTTTACTTGGTTAGAATATGTACAGACAGTGCCTCAAATGCTAAATGAAAAAGGGCGTTCTGAGATGTACGTTTTGACTATAGCAGAGTATGCCCGCTCTCTCACTCTGAAACTAATGTTTCGACGGGCATACTGCTATCCTTGTGGAAAAAGGTTTGATTTTTTTAGGTGATATCCTAATTGTATGACTTTAAGCCTTGTTTACTTGCTTTTAACAAGTAGTTTTTGATAAGAGTTGTATATATAGTTATATAGTTGGGATTGTAGTTTTGGATTTTTATCGAAAGTTTTGGCTAGAGTTTAGATGGTTAATATGAATAACCTGCCTGATTGTTGATTTGTATATGGATAGTTTGGGTGCAAGATAATGATTTTTGTTGTTGTTTTTGTTGTTGTTTTTTTTTCGTAAACATTAGGTCTATGACAATATTTTTGTTGTATTCTTAATGGTAGCATGATTTGGACATGAAAGATGAAAATGAACAATTTTTGTTTGACAATTTGTATAGACGTGCGCTTGACGTGTAGAAAAAGAGAGGAGAGAGAAGTTTAAGAACTTGATTATTAGCTATTAAAAAGGAGTGTGAAGTTCGAAAGAGGGGTTAAGTTGGGAAGCGTTAGAGATTTTGGCTGTAAGGATGCGAATTTAAATTGACTAATTTTTTGACAGAGACGCAAGCTTGGATGAACAGAAGAATTATAGAATTAGAGTAGGTGGATTTGCAAATTTTGATGCTTTTCAAATGAAAAATGTAAGGTAAGTGAGTTTAGGATAGTTAAGGTTTTTGTTTATGTCGCAAATTGGACGGTCGAAGCAAATATATAGTTAGGAGATGTGAATTTGAAAGCATTACAAATTTGAATTTGAAATTAAGTGAGTTTAAAATAGTTTGAATATTTTGTCTCGGCCACAAAGTTATTTTTTTAAAAATCGAAGCAATTGTAAAATAGGTAAGGTAAGTTAATTATAAATTAGAATTTATGTTGGTAAGTTTGTGAAGTTAAATCGCTTAATTTTTGACAGAGACGCAAATTTAGACGAACAAAATAATTATAGAATTAGAGTAGGTGGATTTACAAATTGTGATGCTTTTCAAATGAAATGTAAGGTAAGTGAATTTAAGATAGTTAAGGTTTTGTTTATGTCGCAAATTTGGACGGTCGAAGCAAATATATAGTTAGGAGATGTGAATTTGAAAGCATTACAAATTAAAATTTGAAGTTAAGTGAGTTTAAAATAGTTTGAATATTTTGTCTCGGCCATAAAGTTATTTTTTTTTTTAAATCGAAGCAATTGTAAAGTAGATAAGGTAAGTTAATTTATAAATTAGAATTTATGTTGGTAAGTTTGTGAAGTTAAATCGCTTAATTTTTGACAGAGACGCAAATTTAGACGAACAAAATAATTATAGAATTAGAGTAGGTGGATTTACAAATTGTGATGCTTTTCAAATGAAAATGTAAGGTAAGTGAATTTAAGATAGTTAAGGTTTTTGTTTATGTCGCAAATTTGGACGGTCGAAGCAAATATATAGTTAGGAGATGTGAATTTGAAAGCATTTCAAATTAGAATTTGAAGTTAAGTGAGTTTGAAATAGTTTGAATATTTTGTCTCGGCCACAAAGTTATTTTTTTTAAAAATCGAAGCAATTGTAAAATAGGTAAGGTAAGTTAATTTATAAATTAGAATTTATGTTGGTAAGTTTGTGAAGTTAAATCGCTTAATTTTTGACAGAGACGAAAATTTAGACGAACAAAATAATTATAGTATTAGAGTAAGTGGATTTGCAAATTGAAAAGCATTTCAAATGAAAAATGTAAGGTAAGTGAATTTAGGATAGTTTAGGTTTTTGATTATGTCGCAAATTTGGACGATCGAAGCAGATATATAGTTAGGAGATGTGAATTTGAAAGCATTACAAATTAAAATTTGAAGTTAAGTGAGTTTAAAGTAGTTTGAATATTTTGTCTCGGCCACAAAGTTATTTTTTTAAAAATCGAAGCAATTGTAAAATAGGTAAGGTAAGTTAATTTATAAGTTAGAATTTATGTTGGTAAGTTTGTGAAGTTAAATCGCTTAATTTTTGACAGAGACGCAAATTTAGACGAACAAAATAATTATAGAATTAGAGTAGGTGGATTTGCAAATTGAAAAGCATTTCAAGTGAAAATGTAAGGTAAGTGAATTTAAGATAGTTAAGGTTTTTGTTTATGTCGCAAATTTGGACGGTCGAAGCAAATATATAGTTAGGAGATGTGAATTTGAAAGCATTACAAATTAAAATTTGAAGTTAAGTGAGTTTGAAATAGTTTGAATATTTTGTCTCGGCCACAAAGTTATTTTTTTTAAAAATCGAAGCAATTGTAAAATAGGTAAGGTAAGTTAATTTAGAATTTATGTTGGTAAGTTTGTGAAGTTAAATCGCTTAATTTTTGACAGAGACGCAAGCTTGGATGAACAGAAGAATTATAGTATTAGAGTATGTGGATTTACAAATTGTGATGCTTTTCAAATGAAAATGTAAGGTAAGTTAATTTAGGATAGTTAAGGTTTTTGTTTATGTCGCAAATTTGGACGGTCGAAGCAAATATATAGTTAGGAGATGTGAATTTGAAAGCATTACAAATTAAAATTTGAAGTTAAGTGAGTTTAAAATAGTTTGAATATTTTGTCTCGGCCATAAAGTTATTTTTTTTTTTTAAATCGAAGCAATTGTAAAATAGGTAAGGTAAGTTAATTTAGAATTTATGTTGGTAAGTTTGTGAAGTTAAATCGCTTAATTTTTGACAGAGACGCAAGCTTGGATGAACAGAAGAATTATAGTATTAGAGTAAGTGGATTTACAAATTGTGATGCTTTTCAAATGAAAAATGTAAGGTAAGTGAATTTAGGATAGTTAAGGTTTTTGTTTATGTCGCAAATTTGGACGGTCGAAGCAAATATATAGTTAGGAGATGTGAATTTGAAAGCATTACAAATTAGAATTTGAAGTTAAGTGAGTTTAAAATAGTTTGAATATTTTGTCTCGGCCACAAAGTTATTTTTTTTAAAAATCGAAGCAATTGTAAAATAGGTAAGGTAAGTTAATTTATAAATTAGAATTTATGTTGGTAAGTTTGTGAAGTTAAATCGCTTAATTTTTGACAGAGACGCAAATTTAGACGAACAAAATAATTATAGAATTAGAGTAGGTGGATTTGCAAATTGAAAAGCATTTCAAATGAAAATGTAAGGTAAGTGAATTTAGGATAGTTAAGGTTTTAGTTTATGTCGCAAATTTGGACGGTCGAAGCAAATATATAGTTAGGAGATGTGAATTTGAAAGCATTACAAATTAAAATTTGAAGTTAAGTGAGTTTAAAATAGTTTGAATATTTTGTCTCGGCCATAAAGCTATTTTTTTTTTTTTTAATTGAAGCAATTGTAAAGTAGATAAGGTAAGTTAATTTATAAGTTTGTGAAGTTAAATCGCTTTAAGAATCGTTTGAAATAGAAGTTGCTTAGTAAGAAGGAAGATAGTTTAGAATTTAGGATAAGAGCTTAGCTTTTACAACTTAAGGAACTATGTGTGTAAGATGAGAAAAACTTATGGCTATAACAATTTAGGAGTTTAATTTCTAACTTATTATTATCTTTATGTTTTGAGGCGTTAAGTTGATGATTGTTGTTGATTGAGAGCGATGCGGGGCCTCAGAGATGCACACTGCGAGCCGATAGTGTTGGTGGCCGCAGATGAAAGGTGGTTTCTGTGCGATGTTGAAATTGATGTTAGCAGCATCCGGAAAAGTGGCTGCTGTATGATGTGGGGTTTGCAGCGGAAAAAGTAACTGCTCTCAGCTGCTTGAAATTTGATGATTGATGGCTGCTAATGGCGTTACAGGTGCTAATAAAGGAGATGATGTCCGACGACGACAGCGAAGACATAGACGACGAATGCGAGCATGACGACGACGAAGACGAAGACGATGAAAGTTGTGGTTGTGATGATTAGGGCGAATAATAGCCCTCTGCCCGCAGCTTGTGTCTGTAGCCATTTGGGGATGTGAGGAGACG
>JARNME010000360.1:0-14519 GCA_030179655.1 Scaptomyza flava | reverse complement strand
TTGCATATTAGACAGAAGATTGTGACTACCTTAGCCAGCCTTGGTAATGCTAAATATTTCACAACCCTCGACTTAACTTCAGGATATCATCAAATTAAAATGAGTGAAAAAGACATTCCGAAAACCGCATTTTCATCTTTAAATGGTAAATACGAATTTACGCGACTTCCCTTTGGGTTGAAAAATGCCCCAGCTATTTTCCAACGTATGATTGACGACGTACTAAGAGGGCACATCGGAAAAATTTGCTATGTTTACATCGACGACATAATTGTTTTCAGCGAAGACTACGACAGCCATTGGAGGAATCTCCGATTGGTTTTTGATAGTCTGAAAAAAGCAAATCTCCAAGTTAACTTGGAAAAAACTCATTTCCTATCCACAGAGGTGGAGTTCTTAGGGTACATTGTCACCGGACAAGGTATCAAGGCAGACAGTAAAAAGGTAGAGGCCGTTAATAGTATGAAGCCGCCGACCACCGTGAAGGAGTTAAAGAGGTTCTTAGGCATGACTTCATATTACAGGAAATTTATACAGGATTACGCCAAAGTTGCTAAACCTCTGACTAATTTAACAAGAGGAAAATACGCCAATGTCCGAGCATCCCAATCTGCTAAAGTCGCAATCGAATTGGATGAGAAATCCTTGCAGGCCTTTTCCGATCTTAAATCTATCCTCGCTTCTTCCGAGGTGTTAGCATTTCCAAATTTCAACCAACCCTTCCATCTAACAACAGACGCTTCAAACTATGCTCTTGGGGCAGTTCTTTCCCAAGTTGAGCAAGGTAGGGACAGACCCATTAGTTACATTTCTCGTGCTTTAACTAGGACCGAAGAAAATTATGCGACGATTGAAAAAGAAATGCTCGCAATAGTTTGGGCACTAGATAACCTTCGAGCGTATTTATATGGCGCGGCAGCTATTAAGGTTTATACTGATCACCAGCCTCTTACGTTTGCCTTGGGGAATAGAAACTTCAACGCAAAGTTAAAACGTTGGAAGTCTCGCATAGAAGAATATAATTGCGAGCTAATTTACAAACCAGGTAAATCGAATGTTGTCGCAGACGCTCTTTCTCGAATCACGACCCAAGTCAATTACCTTGGTTCGGACACAGCCACCGCTTCTGAAACAGATTCCCTGGCCACCGTTCATAGTGCTTCCCAAGACGCTTCGGGTCTTATACCTCACGTTCTGGTACCCATCAACGTTTTTAGGAACCAGTTGATATTTGACCAGAATCTATCAGAATATTATTGTATAGAACCTCACATGGGCTACGTTCGTCATTTCATACCCATTAACAACCAGGCATTATCGAATTTGAACACTTCTTTACAGAAGTATTTAAAACCTTCGATCATTAACGGCATAAAAATTCCAGAGTCGTATTTGCAATTTCTCCAATTACACTGTTTACAGAATTTTAAGCTTTTTAAAATTCGGATAACACAGCGATTGGTTACAGATTTATCTGACACTGAGGAAATTTGCAGGGTTATCGAGAAAGAACATCGTAGAGCTCATAGGGGTCCAAAGGAGGTACGCATCCAAATACTCGAAAATTTTATTTTCTTAGAATGACAAGCACAATACGTTTGCAATTGTCTACTTGTGAATGTTGTAAATTATATAAGTACGACAGACATCCTAACACACCGGCCCTTCAGTCAACACCCATTCCTAATTACCCATGCGAAATCTTACACATCGACATCTTCACGTTAGAGAAAAAATTTATCTGAGTTGTGTTGATAAGTTCACCAAATTCGCAAAACTTTTTCCGTTAGAATCAAAATCTTCTATTCATTTAAGAGAAAAATTAATTGAAGTCTTACATTACTTCACGGTCCCCAAGACAATAGTTTCCGATAATGAAGGGGTCTTCTGTGTCCTACTGTTTTAAATTATTTACGTACGCTAGAAATCGAGTTATATCATACACCCACCCAAAAGAGTGAGGTAAACGGTCAAGTCGAAAAATTTCATTCAACATTTTTAGAAATTTATAGGTGTCTAAAGATCGAATATCCAAATTTTAAGAACAGTGAATTGGTCCCAATAACTGTAGATAGATACAATAATTCAGTCCACTCGGTTACAGGTAAAAAACCAGCGGATATATTTTTGATCGATTGTCCAGAATAAATTACCAGGGGCTATCTAATTTTAAACAGCAAACCTTGGAAGACATTAAAGGTCTTATCGAACATAAACAGAACACCACGAATTATAACAGAAATAAAAAGAGGTCGAAGCCAGTTTCTTATAATCAAGGGGATAAAGTGTTTGTTAGTAATAAACAAATTAAAACAAAGAAAAACCACGTTTTAAACAGGAGGAAGTACACGAAGACAGGACAGTCACGATTAAGACAAAATCAGGCAAGGTTTTCCACAAATCAGATCTGAGAAGTTAATTTTAATATGAAAAGACAATTTATGAATTATTACAAATGGCAAATCTCGAAAACGTTTCACGATAATCTGTACACGAAATGTTAAAATAAGTTTAAACACATTAATACACGAAAAAGCACAACGAAACTTCAAGCTATTGTTTAAAAAAAAAAAAAAAAAAAAAAAAAAAAAAAAAAAAAAAAAAAAAAAAAAAAACACGTAACTTGTAAACAACCAAAACAAAAAAATATGTTAAGTCTTTATATCACGCACACAAATTATTACTAATGCTAAGATTACAAAAACCCTAGTTATAAAAGCAATTTTCAAAATACACTCACACTCATGTCTAATATTGAATTCCTTTCCTAACAAGCATGATTTTCATCCATGCAACAAACGCGATGCACATCTATAAATATGAATCACCTGCTATTCCCCTACAACAAGGAATCGTTTGGCGGGTAAATGGATTATTCAAACTGGCCCACGTTATTGAATTGGACAGGATTCAACAGATCATCGACGATATACAGGAGGAAACAAGGCTTATCTCTGATGAACGAATTAGGACGTTGACAAACCATTACCTGGAGGCAGCTGGAGAGGATATTGCTCGCCTGAGTAGTACACCCAGACGAAAACAACGCGCCATCAATTGGCTGGGCTCAGCCTGGAAATGGGTTGCAGGATCACCGGACGCATCGGATTGGAACGCCATCCTGACGTCTCTGGGAAACGTCGTAAAAAACAACGACCAACAAATCAGGATCAACACGCGCTTGTTCGATTCAACTCATGAATCACTTCAACGACTCAACGACGTAATCGGGAGAGTGAACGGCATAGACGGAGACATTCACGTTTTCACAACACTATTACATAAGGCGATCATCCTTGGCAATCAGATAAACGAGATAACGAGAGCATGCCAACTGGCGAAATCCGGAGTAGTCAACACGAATTTGTTGGATCACAAGGAGATTACGACAATACTGTCAGAAGTCGAGGGCCTCCCCTACCAGAACGCCATCGAAGCAGTGGAATTCTCTAAACCGTCGATCCTAACAAATGGCACAACACTCTTATACATCGTAGCCATGCCTAAGGTGTTGGAAAGGAAATACCAGCTAGTATTCCTCTTACCAACAATTTCCAACGGCAAACAAGTACTGCTGGAATACCAAAAGTTGGCAACGGACTCACAGGAGACATACGCTGTTCTGGGGAACTGCCTTTCGATAGGAAACACAACAGTTTGCCAGGAAAGAAACCTTCAACTATTAGATGAGAGCAGTTGTATACCCAGGTTGTTGAAGGGTGGACACGCTTCTTGTACCTACCTGAGGAACAATCGGGAGGTGGTTAAACTAGTCGACGAGGGAATTATATTCCTGACTAACTTCAACGGAACCGTGACTACCTTGTCAAAGGAACACCATTTGACGGGGTCGTTTATAGTCCAATACAACAATGAGACCATTGTCATAGGAGATAGGAATTACACCAGCTACACCACTACGCAACTAATGGCCATGCCAGCCGTCTTGACCAAGGTAACGGCCGCAGGATACGAATTATCACTGGAATACGTCCATAGCCAAAACTTGGATAACCTGAAGAAACTCACAAACATGACCGAGGGAATAGTATTTTCACTGTCTCTTGAAGTTGTATTAGCGTTGACCATCATGACGTTGATATACTACATCTGGAGAAAATTGACTTCAACCAAAGGACTACCCAACACATCCAACGTAGCCCATCAGTTGGAAGAACACAGGGAAGCAACTAAGGTCTAACAATCTGCGGGACGCAGATCTTAAAGGAGGGAGGAGTTAACACCGCACACCAACCTCGCCCCGCGCTCACCCCCTGGTCCCAACAACAACAATCGGACTTCCCTACAAGCAATGAAACATGACACTCTGTTTCGTCAAGTGCTCACTCTGCGTTAGGAACGCTAAGCGTTCACCCTAGGAACTGCAGCGCCAGCACAAAAGACGCAATAACAAAGTTGCAACGATCGCGCCAGCTAAGCGTGGATCGTTGCTAAGTGTGTCACATTTCCGCTGCTACAATGTTGAGATTCTGCTGACACAGGAGAACGGGCGCGACGTTGGCTCGACAAGCGACCAAGAAGTGGTCGCTGCAGTTAGTTCTTTTCTGGAAGACGACAACGCCACGACATACTTCTCCAACTCATTCCATATTTAAATAAAACCAACATTGAAATATAATTCAAAGCCTTTTTATTACAAGGATTCTCTCTGGAATTTGCAAGATGCTGTTGATGCTGTTAAGGTAGTCACAATGACTGCCATAACTTATAGTACAATGAAGATGTCAATGCGTATCGCGCCGCCTAGGCCACCAACGCATGAAACTCACGCCCATCGTGTGCTGCTAACGAAATTGAGTCATTGCCGTGAGTGCGGGTGTGTTAGTGCACAGCTGGGAATGCAGAACGCAATGCAGCAAGCAGTGCAGCAAGCAGTAGGTATCGTTACTGCTCTAGCGTAATTGCATCGCTATCGTCCGGTGCAAAAAGTCCGCCATGCGAGTCATCATATAGTACAATGAAGATGTCAATGCGTATCGCGCCGCCTACGCCACCAACGCATGAAACTCACGCCCATCGTGTGCTCCTAACGAATTTGAGTCATTGCCGTAAGTGCGGGTGTGTTAGTGCACTGCTGGGATGCAAACCGCAATGCAGTAAGCAGTGCAGCAAGCATTAGGAATCGTTACTGCTCTAGCGTGATCGCATCGCTATCGTCCGGTGCAAAAAGTCCGCCATGCGAGTCATCATATAGTACAATGAAGATGTCAATGCGTATCGCGCCGCCTACGCCACCAACGCATGAAACTCACGCCTATCGTGTGCTGCTAACGAAATTGAGTCATTGCCGTGAGTGCGGGTGTGTTAGTGCACAGCTGGGAATGCAGAACGCAATGCAGCAAGCAGTGCAGCAAGCATTAGGTATCATTACTGCTCTAGCGTGATTGCATCGCTATTTGCCGGTGCAAAAAGTCCGCCGTGCGAGTCATCATATAGTACACTGAAGACGTCAATGCGTATCGCGCCGCCTAGGCCACCAACGCATGAAACTCACGCCCATCGTGTGCTGCTAACGAATTTGCCGTAACTGCGGGTGTGTTAGTGCACTGCTGGGATGCAAACCGCAATGCAGTAAGCAGTGCAGCAAGCATTAGGAATCGTTACTGCTCTAGCGTGATCGCATCGCTATCGTCCATGCGAATCATTATATAGTACAATGAAGATGTCAATGCGTATCGCGCCGCCTAGGCCACCAAAGCATGAAACTCACGCCCATCGTGTGCTGCTAACGAAATTGAGTCATTGCCGTGAGTGCGGGTGTGTTAGTGCACAGCTGGGAATGCAGAACGCAATGCAGCAAGCAGTGCAGCAAGCAGTAGGTATCGTTACTGCTCTAGCGTGATTGCATCGCTATCTTCCGGTTCAAAAAGTTCGCCGTCCGCCGTGCGAGTCATCATATAGTACACTGAAGATGTCAATGCGTATCGCGCCGCCTACGCCACCAACGCATGAAACTCACGCCCATCGTGTGCTGCTAACGAAATTGAGTCATTGCCGTGAGTGCGGGTTAGTGCACAGCTGGGAATGCAGAACGCAATGCAGCAAGCAGTGCAGCAAGCAGTAGGTATCGTTACTGCTCCAGCGTGATTGCATTGCTATCTTCCGGTTCAAAAAGTTCGCCGTCCGCCGTGCGAGTCATCATATAGTACACTGAAGATGTCAATGCGTATCGCGCCGCCAAGGCCAACAACGCATGAACTCACGCCTATCGTGTGCTGCTAACGAAATTGAGTCATTGCCGTGAGTGCGGGTGTGTAAGTGCACTGCTGGGAATGCAGAACGCAATGCAGCAAGCAGTGCAGCCAGAATTAGGTATCGTTACTGCTCTATCGTGATTGCATCGCTATCTTCCGGTGCAAAAAGTCCGCCGTCCGTCGTGCGAGTCATCATATAGTACACTGAAGATGTCAATGCGTATCGCGCCGCCTAGGCCACCAACGCCTGAAACCCACACCCATCGTGTGCTCCTAACGAATTTGAGTCATTGCCGTAAGTGCGGGTGTGTTAGTGCACTGCTGGGATGCAAACCGCAATGCAGTAAGCAGTGCAGCAAGCATTAGGAATCGTTACTGCTCTAGCGTGATCGCATCGCTATCGTCCGGTGCAAAAAGTCCGCCATGCGAGTCATCATATAGTACAATGAAGATGTCAATGCGTATCGCGCCGCCTAGGCCACCAACGCCTGAAACTCACGCCCATCGTGTGCTGCTAACGAAATTGAGTCATTGCCGTAAGTGCGGGTGTGTTAGTGCACTGCTGGGAAAGCAGAACGCAATGCAGCAAGCAGTGCAGCAAGCAGTGCAGCAAGCAGTAGGTATCGTTACTGCTCTAGCGTGATTGCATTGCTATCTTCCGGTTCAAAAAGTTCGCCGTCCGCCGTGCGAGTCATCATATAGTACACTGAAGATGTCAATGCGTATCGCGCCGCCTAGGCCACCAACGCATGAAACTCACGCCCATCGTGTGCTGCTAACGAAATTGAGTCATTGCCGTGAGTGCGGGTGTGTAAGTGCACTGCTGGGAATGCAGAACGCAATGCAGCAAGCAGTGCAGCCAGAATTAGGTATCGTTACTGCTCTATCGTGATTGCATCGCTATCTTCCGGTGCAAAAAGTCCGCCGTCCGTCGTGCGAGTCATCATATAGTACACTGAAGATGTCAATGCGTATCGCGCCGCCTAGGCCACCAACGCCTGAAACCCACACCCATCGTGTGCTCCTAACGAATTTGAGTCATTGCCGTAAGTGCGGGTGTGTTAGTGCACTGCTGGGATGCAAACCGCAATGCAGTAAGCAGTGCAGCAAGCATTAGGAATCGTTACTGCTCTAGCGTGATCGCATCGCTATCGTCCGGTGCAAAAAGTCCGCCATGCGAGTCATCATATAGTACAATGAAGATGTCAATGCGTATCGCGCCGCCTACGCCACCAACGCATGAAACTCACGCCTATCGTGTGCTGCTAACGAAATTGAGTCATTGCCGTGAGTGCGGGTGTGTTAGTGCACAGCTGGGAATGCAGAACGCAATGCAGCAAGCAGTGCAGCAAGCAATAGGTATCGTTACTGCTCTAGCGTGATTGCATCGCTATTTGCCGGTGCAAAAAGTCCGCCGTGCGAGTCATCATATAGTACACTGAAGACGTCAATGCGTATCGCGCCGCCTAGGCCACCAACGCATGAAACTCACGCCCATCGTGTGCTCCTAACGAATTTGAGTCATTGCCGTAAGAGCGGGTGTGTTAGTGCACTGCTGAGATGCAAACCGCAATGCAGTAAGCAGTGCAGCAAACATTAGGAATCGTTACTGCTCTAGCGTGATCGCATCGCTATCGTCCGGTGCAAAAAGTCCGCCATGCGAGTCATCATATAGTACAATGAAGATGTCAATGCGTATCGCGCCGCCTACGCCACCAACGCATGAAACTCACGCCCATCGTGTGCTGCTAACGAAATTGAGTCATTGCCGTGAGTGCGGGTGTGTTAGTGCACAGCTGGGAATGCAGAACGCAATGCAGCAAGCAGTGCAGCAAGCAGTGCAGCAAGCAGTGCAGCAAGCAGTAGGTATCGTTACTGCTCTAGCGTGATTGCATTGCTATCTTCCGGTTCAAAAAGTTCGCCGTCCGCCGTGCGAGTCATCATATAGTACACTGAAGATGTCAATGCGTATCGCGCCGCCAAGGCCAACAACGCATGAAACTCACGCCTATCGTGTGCTGCTAACGAAATTGAGTCATTGCCGTGAGTGCGGGTGTGTAAGTGCACTGCTGGGAATGCAGAACGCAATGCAGCAAGCAGTGCAGCCAGAATTAGGTATCGTTACTGCTCTATCGTGATTGCATCGCTATCTTCCGGTGCAAAAAGTCCGCCGTCCGTCGTGCGAGTCATCAAATAGTACACTGAAGATGTCAATGCGTATCGCGCCGCCTAGGCAACCAACGCCTGAAACCCACACCCATCGTGTGCTCCTAACGAATTTGAGTCATTGCCGTAAGTGCGGGTGTGTTAGTGCACTGCTGGGATGCAAACCGCAATGCAGTAAGCAGTGCAGCAAGCATTAGGAATCGTTACTGCTCTAGCGTGATCGCATCGCTATCGTCCGGTGCAAAAAGTCCGCCATGCGAGTCATCATATAGTACAATGAAGATGTCAATGCGTATCGCGCCGCCTACGCCACCAACGCATGAAACTCACGCCTATCGTGTGCTGCTAACGAAATTGAGTCATTGCCGTGAGTGCGGGTGTGTTAGTGCACAGCTGGGAATGCAGAACGCAATGCAGCAAGCAGTGCAGCAAGCATTAGGTATCGTTACTGCTCTAGCGTGATTGCATCGCTATTTGCCGGTGCAAAAAGTCCGCCGTGCGAGTCATCATATAGTACACTGAAGACGTCAATGCGTATCGCGCCGCCTAGGCCACCAACGCATGAAACTCACGCCCATCGTGTGCTCCTAACGAATTTGAGTCATTGCCGTAAGAGCGGGTGTGTTAGTGCACTGCTGAGATGCAAACCGCAATGCAGTAAGCAGTGCAGCAAACATTAGGAATCGTTACTGCTCTAGCGTGATCGCATCGCTATCGTCCGGTGCAAAAAGTCCGCCATGCGAGTCATCATATAGTACAATGAAGATGTCAATGCGTATCGCGCCGCCTACGCCACCAACGCATGAAACTCACGCCCATCGTGTGCTGCTAACGAAATTGAGTCATTGCCGTGAGTGCGGGTGTGTTAGTGCACAGCTGGGAATGCAGAACGCAATGCAGCAAGCAGTGCAGCAAGCAGTAGGTATCGTTACTGCTCTAGCGTGATTGCATCGCTATCTTCCGGTTCAAAAAGTTCGCCGTCCGCCGTGCGAGTCATCATATAGTACAATGAAGATGTCAATGCGTATCGCGCCGCCTAGGCCACCAACGCATGAAACTCACGCCCATCGTGTGCTGCTAACGAAATTGAGTCATTGCCGTGAGTGCGGGTGTGTTAGAGCACAGCTGGGAATGCAGAACGCAATGCAGCAAGCAGTGCAGCAAGCAGTAGCTATCGTTACTGCTCTAGCGTGATTGCATCGCTATCTTCCGGTGCAAAAAGTCCGCCGTGCGAGTCATCATATAGTACAATGAAGATGTCAATGCGTATCGCGCCGCCTAGGCCACCAACGCATGAAACTCACGCCCATCGTGTGCTGCTAACGAAATTGAGTCATTGCCGTGAGTGCGGGTGTGTTAGAGCACAGCTGGGAATGCAGAACGCAATGCAGCAAGCAGTGCAGCAAGCAGTAGGTATCGTTACTGCTCTAGCGTGATTGCATCGCTATCTTCCGGTTCAAAAGTCGCCGTCCGCCGTGCGAGTCATCATATAGTACACTGAAGATGTCAATGCGTATCGCGCCGCCTAGGCCACCAAAGCATGAAACTCACGCCCATCGTGTGCTGCTAACGAAATTGAGTCATTGCCGTGAGTGCGGGTGTGTTAGTGCACAGCTGGGAATGCAGAACGCAATGCAGCAAGCAGTGCAGCAAGCAGTCGGTATCGTTACTGCTCTAGCGTGATTGCATCGCTATCTTCCGGTGCAAAAAGTCCGCCGTGCGATTCATCATATAGTACGCTGAAGACGTCAATGCGTATCGCGCCGCCTAGGCCACCAAAGCATGAAACTCACGCCCATCGTGTGCTGCTAACGAAATTGAGTCATTGCCGTGAGTGTGGGTGTGTTAGAGCACAGCTGGGAATGCAGAACGCAATGCAGCAAGCAGTGCAGCAAGCAGTAGCTATCGTTACTGCTCTAGCGTGATTGCATCGCTATCTTCCGGTTCAAAAAGTTCGCCGTCCGCCGTGCGAGTCATCATATAGTACACTGAAGATGTCAATGCGTATCGCGCCGCCTAGGCCACCAACGCATGAAACTCACGCCCATCGTGTGCTGCTAACGAAATTGAGTCATTGCCGTGAGTGCGGGTGTGTTAGTGCACAGCTGGGAATGCAGAACGCAATGCAGCAAGCAGTGCAGCAAGCAGTAGGTATCGTTACTGCTCTAGCGTGATCGCATCGCTATCTTCCGGTGCAAAATGTGCCGCCACTGCGAGTCATCACATAGTACAATGAAGATGTCAGTGCGTATCGCGCCGCCTAGGCCACCAAAGCATGAAACTCACGCCCATCGTGTGCTGCTAACGAAATTGAGTCATTGCCGTGAGTGCGGGTGTGTTAGTGCACAGCTGGGAATGCAGAACGCAATGCAGCAAGCAGTGCAGCAAGCAGTAGGTATCGTTACTGCTCTAGCGTGATTGCATCGCTATCTTTCGGTGCAAAAAGACCGCCGTCCGTGCGAGTCACCATATAGTTCACTGGAGTTTCAATGCGTATCGCGCCGCCTAGGCCACCAACGCATGAAACTCACGCCCATCATGTAGTGCTAACGAAATTGAGTCATTGCCGTGAGTGCGGGTGTGTTAGTGCACTGCTGGGAATGCAGAACGCAATGCAGCAAGCAGTGCAGCAAGCATTAGGAATCGTTACTGCTCTATCGTGATTGCATCGCTATCTTCCGGTTCAAAAAGTCCGCCGTCCGTCGTGCGAGTCACCATATAGTACACTGAAGATGTCAATGCGTATCGCGCCGCCTAGGCCACCAACGCCTGAAACTCACGCCCATCGTGTGCTGCTAACGAAATTGAGTCATTGCCGTGAGTGCGGGTGTGTTAGTGCACTGCTGGGAAAGCAGAACGCAATGCAGCAAGCAGTGCAGCAAGCAGTAGGTATCGTTACTGCTCTAGCGTGATTGCATCGCTATCTTTCGGTGCAAAAAAACCGCCGTGCGAGTCACCATTAGTTCACTGGAGGTTTCAATGCGTATCGCGCCGCCTAGGCCACCAACGCATGAAACTCACGCCCATCATGTGCTGCTAACGAAATTGAGTTATTGCCGTGAGTGCAGGTGTGTTAGTGCACAGCTGGGAATGCAGAACGCAATGCAGCAAGCAGTGCAGCAAGCAGTAGGTATCGTTACTGCTCTAGCGTGATTGCATCGCTATCTTCCGGTGCAAAAAGTCCGCCGTGCGATTCATCATATAGTACGCTGAAGACGTCAATGCGTATCGCGCCGCCTAGGCCACCAACGCATGAAACTCACGCCCATCGTGTGCTGCTAACGAAATTGAGTCATTGCCGTGAGTGCGGGTGTGTTAGTGCACAGCTGGGAATGCAGAACGCAATGCAGCAAGCAGTAGGTATCGTTAATGCTCTAGCGTGATTGCATCGCTATCTTCCGGTGAAAAAGACCGCCGTGCGAGTCACCATTAGTTCACTGGAGTTTCAATGCGTATCGCGCCGCCTAGGCCACCAACGCATGAAACTCACGCCCATCGTGTGCTGCTAACGAATTTGAGTCATTGCCGTGAGTGCGGGTGTGTTAGTGCACAGCTGGGAATGCAGAACGCAATGCAGCAAGCAGTGCAGCAAGCAGTAGGTATCGTTACTGCTCTAGCGTGATTGCATTGCTATCTTCCGGTTCAAAAAGTTCGCCGTCCGCCGTGCGAGTCATCATATAGTACACTGAAGATGTCAATACGTATCGCGCCGCCTAGGCCACCAAAGCATGAAACTCACGCCCATCGTGTGCTGCTAACGAAATTGAGTCATTGCCGTGAGTGCGGGTGTGTTAGAGCACAGCTGGGAATGCAGAACGCAATGCAGCAAGCAGTGCAGCAAGCAGTAGCTATCGTTACTGCTCTAGCGTGATTGCATCGCTATCTTCCGGTTCAAAAAGTTCGCCGTCCGCCGTGCGAGTCATCATATAGTACACTGAAGATGTCAATGCGTATCGCGCCGCCTAGGCCACCAACGCATGAAACTCACGCCCATCGTGTGCTGCTAACGAAATTGAGTCATTGCCGTGAGTGCGGGTGTGTTAGTGCACAGCTGGGAATGCAGAACGCAATGCAGCAAGCAGTGCAGCAAGCATTCGGAATCGTTACTGCTCTAGCGTGATCGCATCGCTATCTGCCGGTTCAAAAGTTCGCCGTCCGCCGTGCGAGTCATCATATAGTACACTGAAGATGTCAATGCGTATCGCGCCGCCTACGCCACCAACGCATGAAACTCACGCCCATCGTGTGCTGCTAACGAAATTGAGTCATTGCCGTGAGTGCGGGTGTGTTAGTGCACAGCTGGGAATGCAGAACGCAATGCAGCAAGCAGTGCAGCAAGCATTCGGAATCGTTACTGCTCTAGCGTGATCGCATCGCTATCTTCCGGTGCAAAATGTCCGCCATGCGAGTCATCACATAGTACAATGAAGATGTCAATGCGTATCGCGCCGCCTAGGCCACCAACGAATGAATCTCACGCCCATCGTGTGCTGCTAACGAAATTGAGTCATTGCCGTGAGTGCGGGTGTGTTAGTGCACAGCTGGGAATGCAGAACGCAATGCAGCAAGCAGTGCAGCAAGCAGTAGGTATCGTTACTGCTCTAGCGAGATTGCATCGCTATCTTCCGGTTCAAAAAGTTCGCCGTCCGCCGTGCGAGTCATCATATAGTACAATGAAGATGTCAATGCGTATCGCGCCGCCTAGGCCACCAAAGCATGAAACTCACGCCCATCGTGTGCTGCTAACGAAATTGAGTCATTGCCGTGAGTGTGGGTGTGTTAGAGCACAGCTGGGAATGCAGAACGCAATGCAGCAAGCAGTGCAGCAAGCAGTAGCTATCGTTACTGCTCTAGCGTGATTGCATCGCTATCTTCCGGTTCAAAAAGTTCGCCGTCCGCCGTGCGAGTCATCATATAGTACACTGAAGATGTCAATGCGTATCGCGCCGCCTAGGCCACCAACGCATGAAACTCACGCCCATCGTGTGCTGCTAACGAAATTGAGTCATTGCCGTGAGTGCGGGTGTGTTAGTGCACAGCTGGGAATGCAGAACGCAATGCAGCAAGCAGTGCAGCAAGCATTCGGAATCGTTACTGCTCTAGCGTGATCGCATCGCTATCTTCCGGTGCAAAATGTCCGCCATGCGAGTCATCATATAGTACAATGAAGATGTCAATGCGTATCGCGCCGCCTAGGCCACCAAAGCATGAAACTCACGCCCATCGTGTGCTGCTAACGAAATTGAGTCATTGCCGTGAGTGCGGGTGTGTTAGTGCACAGCTGGGAATGCAGAACGCAATGCAGCAAGCAGTGCAGCAAGCAGTAGGTATCGTTACTGCTCTAGCGTGATTGCATCGCTATCTTCCGGTTCAAAAAGTTCGCCGTCCGCCGTGCGAGTCATCATATAGTACACTGAAGATGTCAATGCGTATCGCGCCGCCTAGGCCACCAACGCATGAAACTCACGCCCATCATGTGCTGCTAACGAAATTGAGTCATTGCCGTGAGTGCGGGTGTGTTACTGCACTGCTGGGAAAGCAGAACGCAATGCAGCAAGCAGTGCAGCCAGCAGTAGGTATCGTTACTGCTCTAGCGTGATTGCATCGCTATCTTCCGGTTCAAAAAGTCCGCCGTCCGCCGTGCGAGTCACCATATAGTACACTGAAGATGTCAATGCGTATCGCGCCGCCTAGGCCACCAACGCCTGAAACTCACGCCCATCGTGTGCTGCTAACGAAATTGAGTCATTGCCGTAAGTGCGGGTGTGTAAGTGCACTGCTGGGAAAGCAGAACGCAATGCAGCAAGCAGTGCAGCCTGCAGTAGGTATCGTTACTGCTCTAGCGTGATTCACTGAAGATGTCAACGCATATCGCGCCGCCTAGGCCACCAACGCATGAAACTCACGCCCATCGTGTGCTGCTAACGAAATTGAGTCATTGCCGTGAGTGCGGGTGTGTTAGTGCACAGCTGGGAATGCAGAACGCAATGCAGCAAGCAGTGCAGCAAGCAGTAGGTATCGTTACTGCTCTAGCGTGATTGCATCGCTATCTTTCGGTGCAAAAAAACCGCCTTGCGAGTCACCATTAGTTCACTGGAGGTTTCAATGCGTATCGCGCCGCCTAGGCCACCAACGCAT